>MDUD01008572.1:0-26164 GCA_002216565.1 Crithidia mellificae | reverse complement strand
CTTCGTTGTTTCCGTTGGGCATCTCACCATGTTCCACTGAGAACCGTTCCATGTCGTTACAGCGTTGAGGTGTATTTTGCTAGCGGAGATGGTTGTCGCTTCTTTTGCGTTCAGCGCTGCGGCATTAGGGTGAGGGGCTGCTAAGCAGAGGTACGTCGTTTCTTTTTCATAAGTGTGGTGAGCTGCTTGAAGTATGCGTAGATTGATTTTTTTGTTTCTCTTTTCATTGCGCCTCTTTTGCTCGTGTCTGTTTGCTCTCGCTAGCAGTGTAGTGGCATTAGACTCTATTTCACTGAATTTCGGTTCGTCTCATTTTAAACTAGTGGACGTGTGTTCTCCTGTTTGTTCTGTTCCTTGATATACATATCAGCGAAAGGGCATTCTAAAACGCCTTCCTTTTTTCCTTTTTCCGTTTTTCCTTGCGCAGCCTTATGCTGCCTTGTTGCGTGATCTTTACGCTGCACTTGCAGCGATCGTTTTGTCCGCTGTGGAAACTACCTTTGATCGAGGACGAGCAGACAAAAGCGAAGTATTTCTTCTTTTCTGGTTTTTTTTTTCACCCTCCAAGCCACGTTTCTACCTAAAATTTATCTTTCCTTTTTTTTTCTCAACTTTTATATGATCTTTCTTCTCCGTTTTTTTTCAAATTGTGAAAGTTCTTTTCTTTTATATATATTTTAATGTTGTGTCAAAGACAGTTCTTGCATTGTCAGCGCAGTGCCATTGGAAGCGGACGATGATAACGAACATTTCATACGCGCATCAAAGAGACTTTACTTGCGTCGACAGAGCGAAAGAAGTATTGCAGTTGCTTGCTGCCGTGAGACGCAACAGGTAGAGAAGATCATGCTTCTCCCTGCTGTATTTCAGACTTATTGGCCTCTGAGCAGGCATCGATTGTATTTGGCTTTTCCGTCACCTTTCTTTTGAAATCACAAAATTTTGTAACGCTGAACGTGACGCCGATTCTCTACTGCTTCGTGAATATTTGCAACAACAAGAGCGGTGCTAAGTTCTGCAGTCAAAGTGTGCGCGTTTCTGAAAGGGCGATGCAAAATTGTTGTTGCTCTGTCAGTTTCCTCGTTTTCTTATCGTTGTAAAGGTTCAGCAGGTTTGTTCGCTTCTTTTTGACTGTTTAGACCTGTTGATTTTGATGTGTGCACGTTGTACGCTTCCTTTTCTCTCCTTTTTTATAGGAGAGTCACATGGGTACCTTTGCGTAGTAAAAGTTCCTGTAAAGTGCAGAATTGCAGCTTTGCCGTCTTTCTATCTTCTCTTTTTTTAATTTTCGAGCACCATCAGCCAGCGCTGAACAAGTGTCTGAGCGAGTTTTTGACTGTGTCTTTAGTTTTTAATGCACGAAAACTAACAAACAATACAAAACTACAACGAACAAATCTTCCGATGACCTCAAATGCGAAAAGGCAACGTAAATGGTTTATACGGGGAGGGACCTGCGTTGTTAGCATTGCATACAACGCTGCTCTTCGGCACGCCTTTCACGCATGACTTTGAATATGGGGAGACTACCGTGTGCAATTACAAAGCGTTCTCTGCCGTATTGTAGCGGCTGAACGGCGCGCCATTCCGCGGTGTGTAACACAGAAGAGAACATAATAAGTTTTTCACCATTTCAGGGACGGACTCAGATTTAATTCATGGCGCTTGTCTTGCTTCATTTTGAAAGAGACTGCCAACGCGGAAGGTTGTGAAGCTGGCGCGTCAGCATGGTGCCTTTTATCTAAAAAAGTTTGCAAAGTGCTGTCTGTCTTTTGCGAGAGTCCCCTATTCACTGCCGGTGAGGTGGCGTCTCATTTGTCTTTAATTATTCTTTTCTTCATTTTTTCCTTCAACGCCTCTTCCCCCGTTTTCCTTACCCTTGTATTTACTTTATGCTTCAACTCCCTCATCCGCGCACCTTCATTACACTTCCCCGTCAGCGCTAAACATTTTTCTCTTTCCTTCGAAACTTCCTCGTTTTCATTATTGTTTTTCAAGTCGCAATCATCCTGCTGCGCTCTCGCAGATAATAGCTGTGAGGCACATTTAATGCAAGAATCACCCTGATCAGCAGGTGTCCCCTTTCTTTTGCAACCGTAAAACACCCAAATTCTATCAGACTACTACCTAATATTTTCATCACAAGAAACGATCTCATCAAGCACATTTAAAACTTAAAGTTTTGTTTAAAAAAATTCAAGTACCTATCGAAAGTAGAACCAAGTGAATTGGAATCTCAAGCAGCTACACATTAAATTTGACACCTCCATGAAGTATTTTTCCTGCCAACCAGACTCTCACAACGCTTTTGGGTCCCTCACAAATGGTGTTCTGACGTATTTCACCGTGGACTGCGCGCGGTATCGAAGAGTGACACGACTGAATGGTGGGGAAAGCAGTGCCGCGACGGCAGCGGCGGCAGCAGCAGAAGCGCAGCCCACCGCACTTGGCACGTTGACGTCATCGCCGTCTTTGGTGTCGTCTCCGCCCCTCTCCAAAACTCACGGCCCTGTTTCTTTTCAAGGAGAAACTCCGCACGAGCCGCGCTTTTCGTCCGACACTCGGATGCACATCCAACGCACTCTCATCCTACCCAGCGCCTTTCAGGCAACACAGTGCTGCTTCAGCATGGCGAATCGAACAGTGTTCGGCACGGACATGGCGTTTATTGGCGCCGCCAACGGCCTCCTTGCCCTCGTCGTGCTGCGCGAGGACCTGCTCATGTACGTGCGCCATAAAGACCCACAAAGCCTAAAGGAACAGCTTCTTCGAGGGCAGCGGAGCGGTGGCTCTGCGCCTGGTCAGTTTGCAAGTATCATCTCTACCAGCCCCCTTCCTCACCCCGTGCTGGGTGACGCTTCGCGGGCGGGGGACGCGGCGGGGTCGACGCCGTCGTTCACCGCTTCTTCCGGCCCCTCCCCTTTCTGCCTCGGTGCGCCGTCCACCATCACCTGGATGCGAGACAAGCCGCTGGTACTGGTAGGGTACTCCACCGGCCGGGTGGAGTGGTACCGTGTCTCCATCTCACCTGCGCGGCGGCAGGCGCTGATGGACCCCGTCAAAGAGCTGCCTTTTGGCGCCTCCGTCACCTCTGGTGCCTTTGCGTATCAGGCGATGAATCGCGATGCCCACACCAGCCGCGTGGCGCGTGTCGTCGTGGGTGGGCACCGAGATGGGCTGCGAACGGAGCTGATCGCGAGCTGCCACGTGCCAGAGGCTGGGGCGCTCATCTCAAGCGATTACTTCCCGGCGAACGGCACGGTGGCGGTCAGCGGCGAGCGCGGTGGCCTCTACCTCTTTCACGCCGACCACCTCGAAGCCCCGCTGTGTCAGCTGCACCTTTCCGTACCCTCCGCCGGTTTCCTTTACTGCCACCCATTTCTTCCCATCGTGGGCGTTCTCTCCGCCGTGACCTGGGCGGAGACGGCGGCGGCGCGGCAGGCGCGGCAGCGTGCGTCGAGAGACGACGCTGCTTTTACCCCTGCTGCTGCTGTGACGGCAGCAGAAACGGTGGCCACTGCGGCTGCTCCCCCTGGCACGCTGCCACAACAGCGCACCAACGGCAGTAGCCGGACGAGCAGCCCTCTGCGCCGTGGTCGCCGCGCACCGCACGACGGCACCGCCGCGGTGCCTCCCACCACGGAGAGCGGCGCGGCTGCCGCTCCTGCGGACTTGGGACGGACGGACCGCCACGTTGGGTGGCACGACAACGCCGCGGCGCAAGCTGCGAAAACGGGTGGTGGAGAGCCTGACTATCTGTCGGTTGTTAGCGCTGCCGCGACGAACACGGCGGCAGCTGCGGCGATGCGAGCTGGTTGTGCTATTACGCTGGTGGAGTACTCGATGGAGGCGCCGCCGCGGCAGCTGGCGCGAGCGTGGACGGGCGACGAGCCTCTCGCCCCCTCGCATCGCCTCACGCAGGTGCTGCAGCACTGGATTGAAGGGGCCAGCCCGCGCTACGGGACCTACTACAACTTCTCGTGGAAGTTTAGCTTTGACTTGGAGCTGGTGGTTGGCAATTTGGATGAAGGGGCCTTGCGTGTGGTGCGCATCAGCCGCACCGCCGGCGTGCCAGCGGCTGCGTCGACAGCACCAGCAAGGTCAGCGAGGGACAGCCCCGCTGCCACCACCGTCGAGTCACAAGCTGATCGCGACCAGCGAAGCGAGCGTGACAGGCTGCAGGCTGCGTCCCCGGCGGCGGAGGGCGGTGCTGCTGTTGCCGCTAGTCCCAACGGTACATCTGGCGTGGCTGCCTCGACGGCGTATCGCGTGGTGCAGGCGTACAACGTGCGGCTGCCGCTGCACTCGCTGGTCAACGTCGAGTACGTCTCCGCCGCCACCTCCGCCCTCAGCACGCTCGACACGTCGCTGCCTGCCGGCGCCGTCGTGAGCGGCAGCAGCCGCCTCAGCAACGCTGGCAGCCGCAACGGCCGCGACAACAACGGTGGAGGTGGCAGCAGCGGTGGCGGCAGCGGCGGGACGCGTGGGTCGATGGCGGCCTTCCAGCGAGAGGCGGCGCGGCACCGCCAGCACTCCGCGCTGCTTGTCGCGGCGGCGGCCAAGGCGGCGACGGACCCGCGTGCCCGGCTTGGGTTCTCCGCGAGCGCGACGGGTCTGCTGTGCCGCCCTGCCAACGCCTTTTGGGCCGGCCTCGCCGTCGTCTCCATGCCGCACGCCGGCCGTCACGCCTCCACCGGCGGGGCCGGCAGCGCGGCCGATACAACGGCCACGGAAACGGAAGACGCGCGGCGCTACCGCACACGCGGCGGCGGCGGTGGTGGTCATGGCACCGGTGGTGCCTTCAGCGGCAGCCTCTTTGATGCGCTTTACGGTGACGCCGGCTGCGGTGGCTGCGGTGGCGGCGGTGGTAGCGGAGGGGGAGGTGGGGACGGTGGGGCTGGAGCGGGTCTGCAGTTGAAGGAGAACGCGCTGGCCGTGGCGATGCTGCAGCCGCTGCGTGGGGAGTACGGCGCCTCCCACAGCGGTGGTGGTGGCAGCGGCACGCGACGGCACCGCCGACACACCGCCGAGGGCAGCAGCAGCAGCCTCTACGCCACCACCGACGCCGCCTCCTCCAGCCGGCTGCCGTCCTCTGCGTCCACGCAATCGCCATCGCAGCAGCAGCAGCAGCGGCGACGCCGCCGTGATCGCGATCCGCGGGCCCCCGCGATCACCGTCCCGAGCTACGCCGCCCGCAGCACGCAGAACGAGATTGCCAACGCGGTTTTGATCGCTGCAGATCACTGCGTGGATCTGCACCAGCGGCTGCGCATTGGAGCCGGCAACGTGTCCTGCGTGGTGGGGATGAACGCGGCAGGCGAGGTGGCCTCGGTGCCCATTGAGGTGCGCGCGGTGGCCACCTGGCATGAGGAGGGCAGCGTCTTTGTCGGGCTCGGCCCCACCACCTGCGCCGCGGATTTGGTTTCCATTCAAGGGATTGAGCGGCTGATGCGACGTCGCCACGCTGCTGGATTTGGCGTCTCCGCAGTGGCGAATCTCGCCGCAGCGCAGAAAGTTGGCGGCCACGGCAGCGACGACGTTGTGCGGCTCTTCACCTACATTGCCACGCTGGAGCGGGTGCACGTGGTGGCCGCCACCGGATCCGTGCCATCCCTCCTCGAGCTGCTGCGCGGGTCGTCGGCGCGCAGTCGCCGCATCTCGGCGGACATCATCCAGCGCCAACCCCGCCTCGCCCCGCGTCTGCGCGCCGCCCTGCACGGCTGCCTCTTTCACGATGATCTGCGTCGGCTGCTGGCGCTACAGGTGCTTGGCTGGCTGCCCCCGTCCCTCGCCGAGGCGTGGCGGGCGTCACCGGCGGCGGCGGCGGCGCCTGAGGTGCCGGAGTGGCTGCACCTGCCCTTTGAGGCGGCGCCGGTGCTGACGGAGGCACACGCGAGCGCCGAGGTGGAGCGGGCGGCGGCGGTGGAGGTGACGCACGGGCGGAACGACACGGCGGCGCAGCTGTTGCTGCGGTTTGCGCACCGCTCGCCCAGCTACCGCGCCGTGGCGACGCTGCTGCAGCGGCCGGCTGACGCGCTGGCGATGGTGCGCGACAGCGACACGCGTGTCTGCGCCGCCTTTCGAGCCTCGCTGACGCCGTGGCTGCTCGTGGTGTTTCACTGCCTCTGCAGCCGTGCCGCGACACAGATGGCGCATCAGCAGCAGCAGGAGGGACGCGGCACCGACCACGACGAAGGAGAAGAGGCGCGGACAGGTCACGAGAGTACGACGACGGTTGGCGGCGGCAGGTCAACTGCGACCTCGCCGGCCACGGCACTCCCGCGGGAGTTGTACCGTCAGCCTGCGCTGCCGTTCTGGGACCGTGTTGCGCTCGCCATTGTGATGGAGGAGGACACCAACGGCGCGCTCGCACACGTCCTGCGTGAGGTGCTGTTGCCGCAGTGCAACCCGCTACAGGCACTCCTGCTGCACCACGGCATTCACCGCCGCACCTGCCGCGCGATGCAGGAGATTGTGGACTGCACCGGCGACTTCCAACTCGGCGCGTGCCTCTTTGCGCGGGTCGGTGTGCCGACCGCAGCGGCCGCCCTCGCCTTCCCGTTTCTGCTGGACGGTGTGGTGCAGCGGGCGGCGGTGGTGGCAGGGGACGGCTACGAAGGGGCGTGCGATGAACTCGTCAGGTCTCCGGGGTACATGCCTGGCACACAGGAGATGGTCTCGTCCCCGCACCGCGCCGGTGCGAACAATTCGAATTATCACAACAGTAACAGCAACAACCGTGTAGGAGACGGCATCGCCCCCAGCAGCAGCAGCAACTGCCTGACCGCAGAGTCCCCTTACGCCTACCTGTACGGAGGGGGTAGTCAGCCGGGCAGTCGACGGGCCAGCCCGCACGCCACCACAGCACGCGACGTGGTCGAGAGCACCGTCGCCCACACGGCGCGACTGGTGCGCAACAGCGCCTTGCCGCCCCCGCCGCTGCCGCTGTCACCGCTGGCGGCCGGCGCCGTCAACGGCATTCGCCCCCACGCCACCGGGTCCAGCTCGCACGGCAGCCCCGTCCCGCCACCACAGTCGTCGTCCAAGCTAAAAGGAAATAACAACAGCAATAGCAGCAATCGCCGCGGCAGCCCCACGCAGCGAGGCCGCGACGGCGGCATGGACGAAGGCTGGGCGGCTCTGCGTCATGGCGGGGATGGTCGGGATGGGTCGGACTCGGAACGTGAAGACGGCGGGGCTGCCAGCGGCCTTGACGGGGACAGCTTCAGCAGCGGAGAGGAGAGCGAGGTGGTGACGGACGAGCCGTGGGTGTGGTGGGCAGCCGCCTACCGCTCCTTCCTCGATGACGAGCAGGCGTTTGTGCGCCGCACGACGTTTGACGTGGAGTGCCAGCAGCTGCGCAGCCACGCCGCCGCACGGGCAAGCTCCGCCGTGTCCTCGATGGCGCGAACTGCCGGTGGTGGTGGTGTTGTGAACCACACTGGTAACCGCGACGCCGCCGCCGCCGCAGCAGCAGCAGCGCGTGCGTACGGCCTGCCCCGCCACCGCTCTCCGTCTCTGCACGATGTGCATGGAGCGAGTCGTCGACGCAACGGCTCCCCTGCCGCCGCTTATTGCACTCTCAGCGGTCGCCCGCCCCCCTTTGAGAGTTCGCTGGCCCCTACGCCCCTCTCCGCCTCTCTCGCGTTTCCGGACAGCGCGGGGAGCCCCACCAGCGCAGGACGCGGCTACGGTCGCCCGGGGAGCTTCACCCAGGCGGAGCTGGTTGTGGGAGCTGCGATGACGGGCGACGGCGGGGCCACCGCGTCGACAGCTGCTGCTGCTGCTGCTGTGACACAGGACTGCGTGTGTGGGGAGCGCCACGAAGGAACGCAGATCATTCGCTCCTTACTAAATTTGTGCAGCACGACGTCGACGCGTTGCTCCGTCTGCCTGGAGCCGGTGCGGCTCGGCTCGTGCGATGTGAGCTCTGCCTTTGCGTGGTGTACGTCGTGCCGGCACGGCGGCCACGCCCACCACCTGCAAGATTGGTTTCGCACGCACCGCCGGTGCCCCGTGAACGGCTGCGAGTGTCACTGTGACGAGGACTCGAGCCTCTTTTGAGCGTTATCATCCGTTGTGGTGAAGAAAAGCAAAAAAAAAAATAAAAAAATAAAAAAAGAAGCAACAAGAACAGCTGGACGTCACACCGCCTCAAGGCGAGCTCGTCTCTTCCCGCGTCTTGTTGACACCCACTTGCCCTTTACTGCAGAGCAGCCCCTTTTAGCGTTCGTTTTCCTCCTTTTGCAGTCGTCCCCATTTTATTGCTTTATCAAGTGCAGACTTGAATTATATAATCACTTCAGCCATCGCTCTTTGCGTTTCAGAGTTTTCTAGGCTGATTTTGACGTGACTCAGGCTCTGTGTTAATGTTGAGTTCGAACAGTTGCATCAAAGCAGTTATTAGGTAGCCTACTAGGTGCAAAAGTCCCTCGTTGTAACGTCGCTTATGCTAGAGAGGCAATGCTGTTCAGAAATGACACTTTTTTTGAGGCATTATTCAAGCAACGTTATCCTTATGTTGCATAGGCTATTGGTCTGGCTTAGAGCACAATTTTTTCCCCCTTTTCCTTCGTTTTTAGTGCACACACGGCTCATCATCACAGGTACTGTTAGGTTTTGTCTTTTTATCTTCCCAGCGCTGAGTTTGGGGACAAAACACAATTATTTCAGCCCTGATTACGACATCACGAAGCACACCGCCTGATTGGCACACACATACATAGCGAATACGTATTCTTGCTGCGTTCACATCAAGCGCACGATTGCGCATTTTCTTACCTTTTTCCTTTTTCAGTTTCTTTTCTTTTTTTTATGCGTCGCAGTGAACAATGCATTCCCGGCCTCCTCCTTCACCTCCCTCGCTTCCACGCCTCTGCTCTTCTCAGCAACAGCCGCAGCACAACCCACCTCGCACCACACTCGTCAGAACCCCGTCAAGCGCGAAGTGCAGCTGCAACTTTAACATCAGGGGCGACCCGCGATTTGCCTTTGCAGCATGGCCCCTCTGACCGCCTCGCTTCACACAAACTGTCTCCTGCCGCACTGAATTCGAGCCAGGATTCTACGGGTCGAGAAGTAGCAGGAACGTCACAAGCATCTTCCAATTTTCTGACGCGTACAGACCCGAATGCCCCGTGTTCGCATTCCTCACAACTTGATTCAAACTTGAACCGGCTGCCAGGCGTGCGGCTTGCCCCCGCTGCCGCGGCGCTGCTTGAAAAGCGCTCGCATGAAAGCGTAATGCGGCAAGAGGTGTGTGCGAACGACCTGCTGTACTTCTTGCACGCCGAATCCTTTGCTGCTCAACAGCAAAGGCGGCATCACCAGCCTCCGCTGCAGAGCAGCCAGATTACTGAGGGCAAAAAGAACGCATCATCTCCTGGCGATGTAAGTGGCGACGGGGAAGGATCAACGTTGCCGCTGCAAAACAACTCACATCTTTTCGATTCACCAACGCTTCGTGAGCGACAATTAGCAGATTTTATGGTGGGTCGTTCCTCGATAAGCGTGCAAGATGCACAACCGCAGCGAAGCAGCGGGACACTACTTCGAAGCGCTCCAGAAAACGAGCCGGACAGCACGGGTTGCTCTTCCTCGTCCACCACCTCCTCCCTCTTTCGCCAGCAACAAGAGCTCTTTGCCCTGCGTCGGCGGCTTGCGTACATGTTGGCAGGTGCCGATGCCGAAAAAAGGAGAGGCGACGAGACGCAAACGCGAGACGTGAAGCAGCACGCGAGGAGAGGCGAGGGGGCTTCACTAACGGCGATGGGCCGTCGCGTCGCGCTATCCCTGTCGTTGGCACACGACATCCTGCGCACTTCACAGGCGCACCTGAGCGACATTTCATCAGCGCACGTGGCAGTGGGAGAGGGGAATGGAGACAACCGGGTAAATGTCGATAAAAATGAAGCACCGTCCTCCCATATATTCCAGGCACGCGATCCATTTGCGAGCCACGGGGGCTATCCAGACGGGAGACCAGGGCTGTTCACGTGCGCTTCGGAGGCTTATGGGTCAGCCGCGTCGTCGCCGACGCAGTGTGCGTTCGTGTACCGCAGTCTTGCGCAGCCGGTGGAGCTGACGAATGGGGAGGTGGAGGCGCTGCTGAGGTGGAGCGCTGATTGCGTTACCGCCTACGCAGAGTGCATCGCTGACGCACTCCGAGATTGCTGTCGCGCAGAGGATTTCTTACATCTGGCCGTGGACGACTCACGGTGTGAAGCGGCGGCACCGCCGATACCCAACGCTTCCGGCGCGGTGGATGTTAACGATTATTCGAGTGGTCGCGACGTTGGGAAGCAGCAGCAAACCAAAAGCTCTGCAAGTGATTCGGGAACCTCTGATGAAGGTGGGAGGCCGAGGCAGCAGGGCCCAGAAGAACCTCTCTCAGGTAACGGCGTCAATTCGCTATCATCGTTGCAAAGAAAAGCAGCTGCCGCCGCTCAGCATCTTTCACGAAAAGCTGAAATCACTAACGCAGAGGCGGCATCGGCGCCGGGCAGCTCTCAGACCGCACATGAGTCGCCACCAGTTGTGCCGCATTTGCCTCAACGTGTGGTGTCGCCAGAAATACTGGAGAGCACGGCAGCGTCCCTCACAGCTCTGCTGGAGCTTACAGCCGAATTTGCGCACATGTCCGCGCAGGTGGTCGTGGCAAACAGCACCTCTGTGACAGAGGCAGAACAAGAGAATGTGACTTACAACCGATCTGTAGGGAACGACGCGCCACAGGAGAAGCTTGACCTCAGCACGTTTCGGTGTGGCCAGGTGGTGCGCACTGTGGTAGACACCGTGCACGACACTTTTTGCCTTTTTTCGCAGTCCGGGCTGCTCCAGGCGTACGTGCGGCACGTGAGGAATCTTCAAGCAGAGGCCTTCGCCCCTACTCACTCTCATCCCTCTACTCTGCGTGGAACAGCGGCCGACTCGAGGTCTGTGCCACCTTCTCAGCAAACGGCAGAAAAGGCGGCATCAAGGCAGCAGGCGAACGATGTCTATCGGCGGTTGGCCTTTGTCGACACAGTGATGATTCACGTGCTGACGTGTACGAGAGAGTCGTGGGTGCAGGCATGGCAGCTGACGCTGAGTATGCACACGTGGAATAGTCAGTTGCACCGAAGCCTTATGGATTTATGGGAACTCGACTCCGCAGACCCAGAGCTTACGTCTTCAGAGGAAAAAAACAACGCTGTGGGTTCAGGAGCGGGCGTTGAACGCTCAGCTTCAACGGTGTATGGAGACGCACAAGGCTTTCAATCTCTGCCTGCGGAGACGTTGCGGATGCTTTTGTATGTGTTGGCGCAGCACGGCCGCGTAGCCGAGGTGGTGGACCTCTGCCGGCTTCGATCAACTCCAACTTTCATGAACGCCACCAGCTCGACAAAAGGCGTAGGAAATCAAGATACCCTTAACGATCCGTCAAGCTTCATGAAAGTTGATGAGCTGGCACCAGAACTTGCTCGCTTCTTTGTGCTTCTTGCCGCCGCAAACGCCGACCCTGCCACCGCTGACATGCATCTTCTCTCCTTGCATTCGAATACTGCACCGCGCACGATCAGTGACGACGCACGCCTCTCGTCAGCGTCTACGTCTCCGTGCACACAAGCGGACTGCCTGGAGGCGGTGGTGCGAGCCGGTGCAATGCCGCAGCGAACGCCCAGCGTGACGGAGTACGCGATGCTGCTGCGCCGTATGCTCGGCAAGCGCTTGCCGACATCAACGTCGTCGTCGTCTTCTTCACCTTCACCTCCCTCGCAGGCGCAAAGGCAATCACCAGTGACGCCGGAACGTGCGAAGGCCGCTGTTAAAGATGCTCGCAGCGTCAAGGAAGACACGACAAAAGAGGACAGAGCACCACAATTGAGCAAGTCGAAGACTTGCTGCAGCGTGGGGTGGTGGCTCTCGCCATCACAGGTGTGGCGCTTCTCGGCCGGCTACCCGCACCACGTCCGCACTGTTCTCTGTCTCGTGGGCTTCCAGGTGAGTGCGCGTCGCGGAGGGGCGGCAACGCTGAGCGTGGAGGACTTGTACGTGGTGCTGAGCGTCAGTCGTCAGCTGGCGACGCGGCAGCGCCGCGAGGCGCACGAGCTGCGCGCTGCTCTAGAACAAGCAGGTCATCGCGAGATGCAGGTTGTTCGTGAAGAAAGCGACACGGAAGGAGGCACACACGGCACAGGCAGCTGTGGTGATCTTTGTAACAGCAGCAACAACCGCGAAAACGCTGATAGAGCGGTCGCTGGATCCACCGCCATGGCAGAGCAGCAACGGCGGCGGGAACGGCGTTGGGCCAGCTGGGGCATCGAGGAGCGCGTTCCGTCTTTTCGTGCGGCGTGCTTGGGGCTGCGTGGCACCACGCCGTCATCTTCAAGGACGCAAGCAAGCTCGATTTCCGCGTCGCCGTTTACAGCCTTGCCCCTTCTCGCTCGCCGCACCGTGGCACCGTACAGTGCACATTGCATGGAGAGCCTGTGCGCTGCCTTTGCCGCAGCACAACACGGCACGCTGCCTCTCGCGCCTGGTCACCGCCGCGGCAGTACTGCCTCTACGAGGATGGCAGTGAAAGGCGCAGCAGCCCTGCGAGGGGCGTCGTTGCATTCCACGGCCGGCAGCGCCGTTCTCCTTTCCCTCGTGTCGCGTGAGATGCTGCAGCTACTCCAGGCGGTACGGTACACGCAACACATTGGCAGCTACTGGGCGGCGGCGCTGCAGGCTGTATCCGCGGCACTCCAGACAGATCTCAGCGGCGACAGCAGCAGCAGCAGCAGCAGCAGCAGCAGCATTCGCAGCAGTGAAGCGCAATCACTTCGATGCTCTCCGGCGAGTGAGAGAGCGACTCGTGGGCTTGTCTTTAGTAGCGGCGACCCCGCTATCGCGCGCGAGCGTCGTGCGGTGGAGCGTGTGGTGGAAGAGGTGGCCTACGCCCTCGCGCACGCGGCTGAAGCCTCCGTTGCGGATCAGCCTGGCACCGCTGCAGCAGCGGTGTCACCCACAACAGCACGATCCACGACAGCATCGGCGCCAACACCAGTAGCAGCAACTGCGGCAACTGCCACGCAGCGTCTTGTCGCCCCCCTGCCGTGGCTAGCGCCGTTCCTCTCGTCCTACACGGTGGCGGCCCTCGTGCAGCGCCCCTTCCGCCGGGCCTTGACGTGGGAGCAGTGTCTCTCGCTGCTGCCCTACACACCACTAGGCTCTCGAAGCCAGCTGTGGCTGCTGCGGCGGGTCGCCCAGGATGGAGAGGGGCGTCGATACGCCTTCGCCGCACCGACCACCAGTAAGACCTACCCAGCCACCGCGCAGCGTGGTTTGGAGAAAGAGAGGTCGCAGGGAGCTGCGGTGTCTCGCAGGTGCGGCGTGGCAGCACCGCATGTGTCGCCGGTGCTGAGCGTCTCCCAGACGGCAGCGCGGCTGCTCGAGGTGCAGCGCAACGCACACCGCCTGCACTCCCGCACACAGCACAGGCGTGAGGCGGCGGCTCGTGGGCACGTCGGTGCTGAAGGCATCATGACACGCATGACACCGTCTTCAGCCGACTACGCCTTGTCAGACACGACTACCAACCCCGACACCATGCCGACCACCTCAGAAAAAGACACAGCTCGGGCTTCGTCTTCCGCGTCTTCGATCAGCAACGCCAGCTGTGACCCCGACGCGGCACTGCTGGCGTTGCTGCTCGAGGGCCACTGGAGCCGCGCGCTGCGCGCGTTCCAGCACGCCACTCCCCGCGTGCAGGTCGGCGGCGCGCCGCACGTCGTGCGTCTCCTCATCCGCGCCGATGTCTGGCGCGACATGGGGGATGCCCAGCGCCGTCCGCTGGTGCGACTCGCCGTGCAGAGCTCCACTCAGGGGCGTGCCGCGGCCCTGATCGAAGAAGTGCTGCAGACGTCCCTTGAACAAGGCCTTTGGCACACCGGACTGTACTTCCACCAGTGCGTTACGGCGGAGCAGCCAGAGCTGGTGCGCCAGTGCCGGCGGGCGCAGGTGTACGCGGCCCAGCTGTGCCGTGGCCTGCTGGAGAGAACGGCGATGACGAAGACGGTGGCGCAGCTGACGAAGGCGGCGCGGCAGAGTCAGTGGGCGGCGGCGGCGGCGTGCTTTTTGCGTTACGCCACCCGGTCCGATAGCAGCGAACAGCAGAGCGTGGCGAACACACCTGAAATCTCAGTAGGGGCGTCTGAGGAGACGTCAAAGCTGCTTTTTCTGGTAAACCGCCCCACTGCAACGGACGGGGAAAGCAGTGGCAGTGACAAGGTGGGCAGTCACGCTGCAGGCACAGCCGGAGTCCCGGCACCCACCACGGAAGAGCTGACGACGCTCGTTGCACGGATGAACGCCTCGGCCGCGGCTTCTGCTGATGAGACAGTCGGCACATCGTCCACCTCTCTCCCGGCGATTGACCCACGACCAACCTCCCGTGCCTTCGCCTTCTTTGCGGAGGGCGGCACGGCCGTGCCGGCTGAGTTGGCGCACGTTGCGCAAACGGTCCGCTACGCGATGCTGCACACCCCAACTCTGTGGCAGCACGCTCTGCGGTGGCTGCCCACGACAGCGCTGCCGCTGCCGCACAGCCACGAGGAGGCCATCCGTGCCCTGTGTGCGACAGACTCTGCAAAACTGCACGCTCTCCTGCCCTCCTCCGTCAACACGGGCTCTGATCTCTCCACTTTGAATCTCTCAAACGGTGCGGTGCCTGCTGCTCCTACTACTGCTGCTGCTGCTGCCACCGCCACGGCGCTCTCCGTCGTCGCCGCAGCCCGCCGCAGCCACCGCCCGCAGCACCCGAACGAAATCGCGAAGGACAAGCAGCTAGCCGTGGCCAACGCGCTGCGGGTGCTTCAGCACGCCGGTGCCTGGGAGGACGCCACCCTTCTCTACGAAACCGCCGTGGCGCACGACTGCATGCCCTACGGCGCCTCCACCGCCGTCCTCGAGACGGCCGCCCACGGCGGGGCACCGTGGCAGGTGACGCTGTACTACTTCTTCCACATGGCGCAGCGACTGCGTCCTAACGTGGCGGCCACCGCCGTGGCGCTGCAGGCGTGTGCGGAGGGCGGGCAGTGGGCCCTCGCCTTCCGCGTGCTACAGCAGAGTGTCCTCACGCAGGCGGCGCCGGTGCCGCGGCTGGTGGAGCTGGCGGTCAGCACGGCCCTTCACTGCGGCGTGTGGGCACGTGCGCTGGCGGCCGCGCAGCAGTACCGCCGCACCCGCGACCCGCGTCTGGCGCACACGATCTTGCTGACGTTTGTGCGCACGCAGCACTGGGACGACGCGGTGGAGTACTTTGACGAGTGCACGCGGCGTGGCCTGCGTCCGCTGGACGCCTCGCTCGAGCTCGCCATCATGGCCAGCGAGGCGGCGAGTGCCGAGTACCGTCGGACGGCGCTGATGGTCGGCACGATTGCCTCTGCGCTGGAGGACCTGTACAAGCTGAGTGGGGCAGTGCTGGAGCACATTATGTTTGTGCAGCGTCACGTGCGTGGCGCCTCCTTTTCTTCGTGTATGACGCCCCCTTCCACTCCTTCTCCTCCGTCTACTTCTCCAGATTATGACGCAGGAGCATCGCACCAGGCAACGGCCGCATCTGCAGTTGATTGGCCTTTTGTCGTTCATCATGATGTCGGCACCGACGATGAGCGCCGCAAGTCAACGTATGACATAGCGGAGGGGAAGAGAATGCAATTCCAGGGAAAAAGCGGATGGATTTCGTCTGCAAACATGGAGTCATTCACGCAGCAGCCACTGACGGTGATGTTTGCGGAGGGGCAAACGACGTTGCCCGCGAAACCGGGAACGATGAATCAAGGCTGAGAGGCTCTGACTTTGCTGCGCGAAGAAAATTGTGCGGCTCCTCACTTTGTAAAGTGGTTGTGCCTCTGCGTGTCATTTCAATTAAAAGTTTTACTTCCTATGATTATTGTGCCGCTTACACCTCAAATCTTATCTTCTTAAAGAATGGAAAGCAAAAAAAAAAAATACAACGATGATCTTCAAAGAATCATTTATCTTTTCTCTTTTAAAAGTGGACTTTTTTGGCGTTTAAATAACACAATCTTTTATTATCTGCTCTAGACTTTTTGAGGATTTTCTTGTACGTTCCATCTCCGTAAAGCAACTACTTTTCTCTCACTCTCCCTCCAACCTTTTCTTTTTTCGCTTGCTGCGTTGGATCCTCTTGCGAAACACCGTACACCAGTTTGGTTGGTCTTTCTTATTTTACGGTTTTACAGGACTGACTTTTCAAGCCGTCAAAGCTCACCATTGTCTTTCACCTGTTTGCGAGTCCGACATTTAGTGTTCTCGCGCTTGTCACGGTCATACATAAACAGACACACAGAACCCCAAACCATATCTTCCTCGAGTAAGCGCAATGCGGACCTTTGTCTTCATCACCAACATTCCCGACTTCCTCCTCCAGCCCATCTACAAGAACGACGGCAAGGACGGCAATGACGCCGGGGCCAAGAAGACGCTTGCCCCGTCGAAGTTCGATCTTCGCTACGAGAGGCTGCGACGGCTGCTGGTGGAGCACTCCTCTGGGGTGATGCTCGTCATGCACCTCGAAACAAAAGGCTACGCGCTGGCCCTCTACGCCTCCGAGGGCGAGGCGCTGGCGGCGTGCAAGACCGACATCATTCCCGAGCAGCCCGGGCAGAAGTTTCGTCCCCTGCGGCTGCGCATCTTGGAACGGGAGAAGCCCCGCCCACCCGAGCCGGTGTACAACCCGTACCTCACCGTGGAGGGCGAGGAGGTGCGCAAGGTGGACCTGGCGGACACGCGTGGGCTGGAGCTGGTCTACCGCGGCCGCGCATTGGCCCGGTGGTGCCCGCGCACCCTCGCCGGCGAGGACTGCTACTTTGGCGTGTCGTGCCTGAAGCTGCACCGGGCTGCCGTGCAGCGCACCGTGCGGAAGCGACCGCGCATTGACGAGGCGGACGCAGAGGCGAGCCTGTCACCGGCGCAGCGGCTTGCGGTGCAAGAAGTGCTGGGCTGCGTGAAGAAGGCACGGGCGGCCCTGACACCGCAGTCGTTGGCGTTGCCGGGGTGCCTCTATGTGGCGGTGTCGCAGGCGGAGGCGGAGGCGCTCTGCGGGTTGTCCGCAGATGCTGACCTTTCCACTTCCACCGCTGCGACTGGTGACGACAAGAGCGGCAACAAGAACAACGACGGCAACAGTTTTAGCAGCGGCAGCTCTCACCAAGCTGCGGTGTACGACGCGCTATGTCAGCGACTGGGGGCCGCAATGGCATCCTCTGCATCGCCGTCCACCGGTGCGTTGGGAAAGAATTCTGTGGCGTACTTTCCTCGCCTCAGCTGCCCAGGCGGCGCACCGTGGGAGTGGACGGTGGAGAGCGCCGAGGGCCGTCGTGTGCTGCGCCGTGACTGCCCGCTGCCCGCCAACGGAGCCCCAACCCCGCTTGAGCGCGATCTGTACATTCAGCGGCTGTGGTACCACATGAATCAGCGGAATCGATGCACTACGCCGCAGGAGGTGCTGCGGATGCTGCAGGGCAGCCGCCGCGTGCGAGAGGCGCTGCTGCGGAGACGGCGAGAGCACTGTGCAGCTGACCCAGTTTCTGACGCAGCCCCACCGGTGATGGCGTCGCCGCGCGCGGATGAAAACGGAGAAGGCGGCGCCGACCTACCGCCGCCGTCGGCGGTGACTGAAGGCCACGAGAATAAAGACGTCAATGAGAAGAGCGCGGTGATGAGTGGTTCGTCCGACACGGAGCTGTTCATCTGTCTCGAGCCGTGGCTTTACCTGCCCACCGTTGGCAGCGAGGTCTCGGTGTTTCTCGAGCGTGGCGGGCAGCGAGTGCGAGGCGTGGTGCAGCGCTACGGGCAGCTGCGGCTCATGACCTCTGCCGCCTTGTTAGCTACCGCGACAACACCCTCTGTAGAGGAGGCAACAGGGTCTGAAGCCTCAGCCGCAGCGGCTGCAGGGGAAGACGTAGATGCGCTGCTTACTCGCTACGCGGTTCTGGACTCCGGCAACGACAGCGTCGCTGAGGACGCCTTAGCGCACGAGCTCCGCGCCTTCCAGCGCTGCTTCGCCGCTGCCGTCGGCGACCTCTGCAACCACCTGCAGCAGCACCCCACCACAACAGGCGGCGCAGCAGCGGCCTGGTGCGTGCACCTCGCCATAAAGCTGCCGCTCGGCTCTGCTGATGCATATGCGACACGGCCTGCGTCCCCAGCGAACACCACGGCGGGCCTCAAGTCTACTTCTGCGACTCCGTCGGCAGTGCTGCTCTCCTGCACTCCCTACCACCGTGCGCTGGAGGAGTGTTCTCTCTACGCTGCCTTGGCCCCGCCCGCGCCCGCCGAAAACGGAGAGACGGAGGGGCGGCGGGTTGGTGGGAAGGTGGACGTCACGTGGAACACGCAGCGGCACCCGTATATTCCGTTGTTCAGCCGCGATCTGCTCGAAAAACTACGTGCGGATGCAACGGACTGAGAGGAGGGTGGTCGCGATGCGTGAGAACCTGGCAGCTACTGGTTTTATAAACGATTCATTTTTACACTAAAAAGATGCGATTATAGGTTCAAATCTACCCCTGAAAAGAAAACGGCGTTCGTAAATAAAGAAACACCATCACGGGCTTGGCTGATCTTGCAAAGCAATTTATAACAGGATTTTTTTTGAAGCAGTGCTGCCTCCAATGCGCGAAGCCGTAGGTTCGTTTATTTACTCTATTGTGCACATTTAAAAAACCTTTTACATTGAAAAAAAGTGGAAACGCAAAGCTTTCACTTTTTAACCTCTTTCTCAATCTTTTCCTACTTGCTTTTCACAAATCGGCCTGCTCTGCTCGTTCTCTTTCCGTCGCTAATTCTTAATATTTTCACAGTTTCCATAGGTTGCGACTTGTACCTTTAATAGAAACCTATACATCTAGTACCCTCCATAATGCCGCCAAAGAAAAAGAGCATATCTGAGCAGGCGAAGAAGGCTCCGACGACCCCCCTCAAGACGCCACCGGCATCCCCCGCCAAGGCCACCCCCGCCGCCTCCCCATCTCCGATCACCAAGTCGCCCTCTCATAGCCACCCGTCGCGCACGGCCAGCCCAGGTGACAAGGAGCGCCGCAAGAGCCACAGCGTGCACGAGTCGTCAACGCCGAAGCGGCCGTCAAGTCAGCCACCGCCGCCGCAGCAGGGCCACCCGTCGACACCGTCGCACCGCACCCCCGAGCGTCATGGCAGCCAGCAGCAGCAGCAGCAACACCCCTCCCCCTCTCGCCACGGAAACAAAACACCGTCGCGGAGCCGCGCAGTGGAGGGAGCCCAGTCACCGTCGATGCCGCCCGCGCCTGCCACCACCCCCATGCCGGTTGTCCACGACGCCACGACACCAAAACGGGCATCGAGCAGCGCTAGCAACAACAACCACAGCAGCAGCAGCGCTAAGCGCCTCCGCCACCGTCACGGCAGCAGTGGCAGCGTCTCTCGCGATGTGAACAGCAACTCCCCAGCGAAGTCGGCCGCGGCGTCGCTGGCGCTCGCGGAGTCGCCGGTGCCGCCGCCGCCGCCACCGACGACGCCGGTGCCGCTCACCAAACGTCTTTCTTCCTCTCAGCCGCAGCCGCAGCAGACGAGCACGCCATCCCGCAAGTCGGAGCGCGCCTCGTCCACGCACGGCACCACGCCAGCCAAGCCGTCCACACCAGCCGCCGCCGCTGCGCCTGGTACGGCTGCTGCTCCCGTGCCCTCACCGCAGAAGCCAAAGGCCGTCGGGAAGGACAACAGTGACATCACCGCCACCACTAACAACAAGAACAAGAGCACGGCTGAGGCAGCGGCACCGGCGGTGAAGCCGCAGAAGCGGGTGAGCCGCAACGTGCGCCGGCAGCGCAGCCGCCACCACCACCTCAACGGCGAAGGGGCGACTGGAGCGGCGTCGGCTTCGTCGTCGTCGTCCTCGCCAGCGGCCCACGCCGTGGAGCGCGTAATTCGCGAGTCAAAAGTGATCGCCCCGGATGTGAGCGGCCTGCGCTGCCTCGCCGTGCACCCGTCAGAGCAGCAGGTCGTTGTCGCCCGCGAGAACGGCTCCCTCGTTCTCTACGACGTCTCCTTCTTTCAGAACATCCCGCAGTTTGTGCAGCGGCGGCACACGGGTGGGCAGACGCGTCGCACCATCACGAGTCTCGCCTACGTGGCCGTGCCCGCGTCGGCGTCTGCAACGGCAGCAGCGGGGACGACGGCTGCATCCTCGGCGGCCACCGGTGCATCGGACCCGGCCGCCGCCCCCACGCGCTACGTCCTCCTCGCCTCGATGTTGTCGGGCCAGGTGGTCGTGTACGACGCCGATCTCCTCGTCCCTCTTGCCCTGCACCAACGCAGCGGTGGGGCGATCTGGCAGCTGACGGCGGTGAATTCGGCCTGCATCTACGCGGCGATGGCGGACGGCAGCTGGCAGCAGCTGCGCCTCGCCTGCCGCAAGGACGGCGCGGCACCGCAGCTGGAACTGGTGCGGGTGGTGCCGGGCATCAGCGGGGCAGATCGCGCGTTGACGGTGGCGGCCTCGACAACGCTGAAGATGGTTGTGGGCAGCGACGACGCGGGCAACGTGCACGCCTGGCGGCTGCCCGCAAGCACCGGTAGCGAGGAGGACGAGAGTGAGGGCGGTGAGGGCCGCCGCAAAGCCCCGCGCAGCCGCGGCCTCGCCGAGCACGAGTCGCTCTGGACGACGAAGCTGGCGAAGGGCGTCGCGCTCAGCTGCGCCGTCGTCGGCGGCACGCAGCGGCCGTGCGTCGTCGTCGGCACGTCGATGGGCGACGTGGTTCTTCTCGACGCCGCCCACGGCCACGTCTTCCAGACCTTTGCCCAGCACAAAGGGCCCGTCACGACGCTGGCGGTCCACCAGGACGCCGTCGTCTACGCCTCTGGCTGGCACGAGAGCCTGCGCAGTTACCGCTGCAGCAGCGAAGGCGACTGGCACCCGGCGGAGGTGAAGCGGCGCACGCACTACCACGAGGCGAGTCAGCTGGCGGTGATGCCGCACCGGCAGCTGATGCTGTCCGCCTCGCGTGACGGCACTATTCTCTACGCACCGCTCGCCCAGCTCTTCACCAGCCCTGCAATGTACGTCGCGGTCACCACACAGCAGTTCGCCTACGCGGCCGGCCGCAGCCTGCTGCTGCAGTCTCGCTTCGACACCATCGAGGCCTTCTGCATGGATGGCGCGGGCCGGCATTGGGTGCCTTTCTTCGGCCACCGCCTGGAGGGCCGCTTCCACCTCTCCGGGCTGTGGTGTGATGCGCAGCTGCACTACATCCTCTTCAGCACCGAGGAGCGGGTGGGGCTGCTGAAGGTGGTGTGGCGTGCCCAGGCGGCCATGTCCGTCGCCCGCATCGAGGAGGTGCTGGAGCTGCCCGCACGGACGGGCATGGTGGATGTGTGCTGGAGCGGCCTCCACCACTCTGCCGCTGCGGAGGTGGGAGACGACGAGGCTGCCGCGCCGCGAGTGCTGTACGTGCTGTACGACGACTCTGTCACCAGCATCACGCTGGCCGACGGCTATCCAGTGGTGAACACCGCCGTGCAGGTGCGGGGGAAAGGTTTGCCTGCAGACTCTCTCCGCCCTCACCGCATCCTGTGCCGCCCCTCGGCGGAGTCCACGGGGGCAAAGTCGAAGGCGGCGGCGTCAGCCTCCGAGAAGGCGCAGGAGGAACTCTTGATTTACGGCCACCGCGGCAGCTGCCGGCTGCAGTTGATGGCAGATGGCACACCGGAGGCCGAGACGCTCGTGGCCGACCTGGACGACGTTTACAATCTGGTGCAGGAGGTGCCGGTGCTGCGGAAGGCGGGCAGCGCCCACGCAGGCGAGGAGCAGCAGTTGAAGCGTGCCAAGACAGAGTCGACCACGGCGGCTGCCACGCTGCCGGAGGAGGAGGAGGGGGCTGTGCCAGCAGAGCTGGTGGGTTTGTCTGCGGTGCAGCAGCGCTACATTGCGGGGCCCACGCTGCACTCGGCGGCGGCGGGCACGACGGCGCTGCCGGCAACGCTTCCACACGACGTGCGGTGGGTGGCGCGTCTTGCAGCGTCGTCGACGAGCGGGTTCAAGTATCTCGGCTACTTCAGCCGTGGGCTGCTGGTCGCCACGGAGGACTCGTGGCACATGGTGCGCCGCATGACGGTAGAGGCCGCCTTCATCATCAACGACGGATCGGAGGTGCTGGTGCTGGAGCGTAACCTGGAGAAGACGCTCGAAGCTCTACCGCTGAGCTGGAAGGTTCGCCGCTTTGGTAACTAGGCGCCTTGTCCGCTTGAGTGGAGAGGTCAGCCTCTTCCTTTCCTTTTTCTACGTTGTTGATTATTTGACGGTTGTGTGTGCCGATACACACACCATCGATAAATGATTTATATGGTGTGTGTAGTAACAAGCAATGTTGGATACTTTTTGTTAAAGACTCTTTTTTTTTTTGCTTTGGACGACGGTTTTTGCACGCTCCAGAATGTCTGTTTTTCTCCACGCATAAATCGTCTGATGGACGTTTAATTTATCTTCTAAAAAATTCTAACTCGCATAATTGTGATACTCGAATAACTTAAATTACTAGTTAAGAAATAACTCAAAATATCATAGTTGGTGTTGGCTTTCATGTAAAGTGTTTTGCTGAATTGGGAAAGGCATGTGGAAACTAAGTGCCTAAGCTTACTTCCGTCGTTTTAAATGAGTGTAAGGTTGTCCCTGGTTGTTGCTTTGCCGGACGTGTTGTCTTCTTCTTTTGACTCTCATATCTGCACTTTTTGGCGGCAGGTATATGTTTTTTAGTCTTTTCGATTTAGATTGCGCTTGAAACTCTCGATGTATAAAGAAACAGCCAAAGCCCTCAAAAGCGGAGTGTCCTGACAGGGGCGTAAGTGTCCACTCACTGAGTTGCTTCTTTTTGCTGTGCAGGGCGTTGGCGTTGGAGCCCTCCCAATCAACTCTTCTTCTCCTTCTGGCCTTTTTTTTTTGTGAGCAACATGCACTTCAATCATCAAAGCAACAGAAAATACCACGTACACACAAAAAGGAAAAACCAAAACGATGGAGGACTCACGGGAGCCACGCAGAGAAGCTCAGGTATCTTACCCAGGCTGCTATCCTGCTGGTGTGTTCATTGTGGCCTCCGTAAAGCACCTGCGGCCTCTCGTTTCGCGGCTGCGTGATCGCGGCCTGCTCAAGGCAGGCCGCAATGTAACTCCTTTCGATGCTAAGCGCTTTGCGGAACTTGAAAGTACACAGCGTGACAGTAATTCACTCAGGCTGGCCGGCTGTCCCGCAAGCGTTAATATTCAATCGAGTAGCGCAACTGCTTCGACTACATCACATCCGCCAGCTGACGGATTTACGCCAGCGAAAGCAGCGCAGGAGGCAGGGAAAAACGTGTCGGCGGGTGGCCTCACGATTTCCCGTCTCCACCTCTACGAAGTGACCGAGGAGGAAGCACGCACCGCCACAACTGATGCAATGCTGCAGTCTGCCCTGTTCACAGCGCATGAGGCGTGTTCATTGATCACGCTACCCAGTGCAGATGGGGCAAGGCAGTTGTTGTCTCTCCTTCAGCTGCCACGCACGCAACGTGCTCAGAACACAGAAGACGTTATGCCCCCTCGAAACCAAGAGTGGCCATTGTACATGGCGGTGCACGTTAATGGTGACATGTCGAACGCAGAGCTGATGAGCTGCCTTGAAGGCAGCTGCTTGCCAGCAGACGAGGCGGCGTCTTCGCCAAGCACAGGTGCCCCGCTCGAGCATCCGCCCGTGGCGTTTGTGCGCGATGTGCGTCGCTTCCATCGTGTGTGCTGTCGAGATCTCCACGAGCTGCCCTCGGCTCTTGCCGCGCTGCGGCAGTCTGCCCTCTTGCAGCGGTGCCGGGCACACGTACAGCACTTGAGAGAATGCTGCCCTGACTCAGCTGGCGCCACGACACCTTCTACTCCTGCAGAATCCTCTGTAGTAGAAAGTAGGCGGGGCACCAAGACAGCGACACCTCATCATGCTACACCTAACGATTCAACAGGCCATTCTAAATCTCCGTCTGCCTTCACCTTCTCCGAGTTGTTTGGGGGGATTGGGATGTTTCGCACGGCCTTGGAGCGCGTCGGCGGCCGTGCCACCTTTGCCGTGGAGTTCGCACCTCCCGCGCAGATGGTGTACGCGTGCAATCACAGTTGCTGGCACGACTGCCCTTCCAAGTTGCAGCTACCCAACGCAAAAATCCTTTCCAACGATGGCACCACCACCAGCACTACCACCACGACCACGGGCGCTAGTGCTGAGGCTGCTTCAGCCAGCGTTTGTCCTTTCACAGAAGATACCGCTGCTCTACTACCGCCGGTGCTGGTAGGCGACATCACGGAGATCCCCAGCGCCTTCTTCCCGCCGCATGACGTGTTGACAGGCGGCTTCCCCTGTCAAAGCTTTGCCAAGGCGGGTGCGGCCGCGGGCCTCCATGCAGAAAAAGGCTGGCTCTTTTACGAAGTGGTGCGTGTCCTCGCTGCGGCTCGACCTGCCGCGTTTCTGCTGGAGAACGTGGAACACCTGGTCGAGGTGGAGGCGGGGGCGCAGTTGCCTGAAATTCTACACCGACTGCGGTATCCAACGTCACTTGGCATTGGCGGAGATGTACTGACGCCAGTGCTCGAGGGCGACATCAGCCGCAACACAGACGGTCTGCCAGATAGCCGGTGCACCTGGGATGCTGAGTTAGAGTACGAGGTGCGGCATGTGGTGGTGGACGGGGGCGTGCTGACGCCGCAGACACGTCGACGGGTGTACTTTTTCGGCTTCCGCAAGCAGCATCGTGGCGACACTGAAAAAAACAGCAGGGCAGACCATTTCAAAAGCGTAAGTTCTGAACAGGGGGACGGATCAGTGGCTGCGACGGTGATCGCCGAGGCCCTTCATCGATTACGACAAGCTGCCGCCACGGCGCCGTACCATAGCGTGCAAGATCTTTTGGTTGCACCTTCCACTTCAGACTACCCCCCACGCACCCAAGAAGGCGGGAGGAACGACCAATCAGCGCCGCTGAGCACACTCAAAAGCACAGAGCGGACCCCCATCAGCAGCTTGCAGCTCACCCCTGCGCAGTGGGAAGCCGTGCAACGCAGCCACACGTTCCGGCAGAACCCGATGTGGCGGGTGTGCGACGTGGCGGGCAAGGCCCGCACGCTTTTGGGCAGCTACCGCACCAGCTACCAGCTCTACTCGGAGTTCGTGCCATACGCACCTACGCTAACATTGCAAGAGGTGCGCGATGCGCTCGCGCAGTCGGAACTGCCGGCGGGTGAGTCGAATGGCGGCTGCGGTGAAGCGACGGAAGCGCGAGTGAGCGACGCGGATACAACGCCACCGCCGCCGCGGCTTCGGTTTTATGCCATCCGGGAGTGTGCCCGTCTTCAGGGCATCGCTGACTCCTTCCGTTTTCCGCATGACGGCATTAACGATGACGCCGTGGACGACAGTGGCGACGCCACCAAAACGCAGTCTAAAGATTACTGCAATGAAAAGGAGACGACGGCGCGCATTCCACCAGCGGTGCTGCGCCAGGTGCCGAGCGGTGCTGTTTACAAGCTGATTGGGAATGCGGTGAATCCTTGTGTGGTGGAGTGCCTTTCTGGCGCAATCGCTGCCCAGCTGCAGAAGCAACGTGGCTGCTAATGAACTTCATGCCCGTGAAGACCGATAACGGCATATGAAATTGCAGGTCGCTCTGACGCCTGCGCTTCCGCTCAACACTCGCCGATAAAAAAAAAACAAAAATTTTGGTAAAAAGAAAATATCGAGGTGTAGAAACACGTTGTCTTGTTTGTTTGAACCTCATCCTCACCTCTGACATTAGTTGAAGGCACACGCGACACTAAGAGTGGGTCAAAAAGTAGCCCAATTCAACAAGTCACAAAGACAAAAAACACGAAAAATAACTGTACATGTTGTTCATGTTCCACTCTCCAAAATTACTCTCCACTCTATTGTTTTAATGTATTCTTTCCTTTTCTCTTCTACATGCGCATCGCGCCAAATGCACAACATTTGCTTGGTTGACTGATCTTTTTTTTTTTTCACTCTCCGCTCCTTACAATACACTTTCACAACCACGTGCTCCGACTAACTCAATTTCATTGTAGTGGAACTTCGTGTTTCATTTCTTTTACCACATTTGTATCTCCG
>MDUD01008567.1:0-12233 GCA_002216565.1 Crithidia mellificae | reverse complement strand
TCGCTGCTGCTGCCCGCCTCCGTCGCTTCGTCACCTTCTCCATCCTCTTCCTCCTCCTCGTCGACAAAATTACGCAATTCCTCGTCGCATCCGTCCTCCATCCACGCGTCGTAGTAGCGCACAATGTTTTTGTGATTTAGCGCGGCCAACGTCTGCACTTCGCGCAGAATCTTCTCCGATTGCGTTTCGGTCATCGCGACCTTCTTAATGGCGTAGAGGCGGCCATCAATCTTTTTCCGGCACACGTACACAGGGGCAAAGCCGCCGGCACCGAGCAGGCGCTGCTGAATGAACTGATTCTGGTACCTGCCCTCGGAGCCCTGCTGTGGACGGAAGTTCCGCCCTTCATCCTCCCAAAACCACTTCGCTACGAGCTGCTGATCGGGCGATAGTGACCCGATGCCGTCCATGTGCGCGGCGAAAGCTTTGGAGAACGGCAGCCCGCTCCACGGGATGAGGGCCCGCGCCGCCTCTGGAAACACAGCCACGGTGTCCAGCAAGTAGTTTGTGAGGAACTCAAAGTTGCAGTTGGCCTCCTCCATCGACTCCGGGTCCTTGAGCTGGCAGCACTTCTTCGCGAGGTGAAAAGTGAGCATGCTCAGCTTGAGCGCCTCCTTCGCCTTCAGCGGGACCGGCGTTAAGGAAGGAGACTGGCCAGGGCTGATCACCTTCAAATCTCCTGGCAAAGCGCCATTGCGCTGCTGCGACGGCTGCGGTGGCTTCTCGATACCGCACTCTACAACGGCGGACACGGTGGAAACGATCTGCATCATGCACGGCATGCCGCTTGGCAGGCACAGTTGGATGTTGTCCGCCACTTCCTTGGCCATCTGCTTCACCTCGTAGTCAGACAGCGTGCCTTCGTCGCCAGGGTGGACGCCGGCAGGGAAGGTGAGGCGGATGGCAGGCGCTACGTACGGGTAGCCAGGCACCACGCGAATCTCCAGCGTCACGCGCCGTGTTGGGCACGACTCGGACACGAGAGGGACGTGCACCTTGCAGTGCGCCGTGCTCTTGCCGCTGACGCGCACATTATCGTACGTGTTGACGATGACGTCAATTTCATCCGTCACTTCCTCGTTCTTCCCGGTGTCATATTCTTCTACTAGAGTGCATGTTACGCATTCGTTTTTCTTTTTGGCCATGAAAATGAAGAGGAAAGAATGATAAAAAAAAACTACAGAGAGCAAAAATGTAAGATTGGTGAAAGGAAAAACGGAAGTAATGTTTCTTGTTTTTTACGCTAAAGACTCGTCGTGCATGCAAAGAGTAAGATTATCTTTTTTACCGCGGTGTTTTGAAAAATGGTTGTGTGTGGTTGTGGGTTTTTCTGTTGTTGTTGAAAGTTTACTAGAGGGGTAGTAATGCATTCGATAAAACAGGAAAAAAATGAGCGTTGAAAGGTTTGACAGGCAGAAAGAAAGGGGAAGAAAAAAGAAGATTTTTTTTTTCATTTTATTCAGACGTGCAGATACACAAAAAAAGAGAAAATATATCAGAGAAGAAGACAGCAACTATCATTCACAGTTTTAGTGTTTCTTTTCATCTCACTTGTTTTTCTTTTCTGTTTCGCCCGAGCTGTGAGCTTATGGCTGGGAAGAGCCCCGTAAGCGAACCCCCGCCGTCCTTGAAGCATAAGACAATCAAAATAATAAAAAAAGATTTTTTTTTCTTTAAATGCATCCATTTGTAAAATCAAACAGCGAGTTGCTGCCTGAGACAGTTGTAGTGTAGTGAAAGCGTCGCATCCGCATAATGGGAAAAAAAAGAAGGAACCATAATAATAATTATAATAGCAGTCACTGAGCCAGCAAGGAGAGAAAAAAAAGATTTTTGAGAAGGAGGATATAGTTCTTCGTAGTGTTTCACAAACACTTGTTGGCTTAAAAGAAAAGCAGAGCCTTGCGTTACAGTAAAGACGCAAATGTTCGCCGTCGTGTTACGCGAGTCTTAGCACTGCGCAGACCGTCAAAAACGGCTTTGCTCACTGTTGTCGCCACCGCCTCCTCTTCAGGCAGCGGAGACACCGCGTTGTGCTGCCGCATGTGCTTAAGGTCCTCTTTGGTTTTGAGACTGTGGCACAGAATGCACAACGTTTGCACGTTGTCGAGCGACGCCTCGCCGCCGCCGCTGCCGACTGGCGTGATGTGATCGGCCTGCCAGATGTTGCCTGGCTCAGGATGCGCCAAGATTCTTTCGTACAGGGCGGGGTACTGCAGCAGGTGGGGGTGCAGCGCGTGAAGGACTTTCACACGGCCTTGGGCGTCATCAGCGGCCGCCAGTGCCACACACAGCGCCTCGCAATCGACGTGGCAGTAGGCGCAGATGCTCTTGTCAACAGAGGCAACGGTGCGGCGGATGGCTGCGCTGGACCGCTTGAAGTAAAACTCCTCGCGGCACTTTCCGCTACAAAAGAGCTCTGCATCATTGTTAACGCGGCACAGCGTGCCGGGGAGTAGCCGCGGCCGCGGCTCAGAATGCTGATTGAAGTCCAACACGTGCTCGGCACAATTAAGGCAGTTGACGACAAAGTTGCCGTCGACGATCGCTAAGGGACCGAAGTAGTAATGATTGGCAAAGTACTGCCGCCGGACCTCCCACCACATTCCCCAACCGACCAGGCTCGCTCTTGCGTACCGTGCGCGCTTGGTTCGTGCCACGCCGCGCCGTGGTGGTCGCCACTTGAAGATTGCTGGAAACCACTCGTTACAAAGACCAATGTGCCGCTGCTGAAAAGGTGTGTGCTTGGTGAAAGATGTGAGGAAAGCGTCGAGTTGCTGCCAGATGGGCGACTGCCGCCGTCGCACGCATTCGGTTGCCTCGTTCCACAGCAGCGTGGTGTAAAACGCGGCACCGTCCTGCGCACGTACGTGGATGCGGCCCGTGTTCTTGCTAATACAGAAGAGCAAATCTTCCTTCCAACCAGGGGCGTTTTGAGGCTCAGCGGGCTCGCTTTCGAAAGCTGTGAGGCCCTTTGTGGTATCAAAGCACGCCTGTGTCGTGTGATTCGCCTGCGAAAGGGCGAGGTCGCCAGCGCCGTCCTGCGCGACCACGCCGCCAACCTCGCGCAGCGTGCGACACAGCCGGGCAAAGAGCTCCGCGTCGAACTCGGAGTGCACCCCCAGCAGGTAGTATATTGTCACTTCGCCCGCCTGTCCAGGGCGGTGCAGCCGATCCTCCGCCTGCGTCATCCACACGGCGTCAGGGGGCAACTCGCAGAAGACGGCGCAGGGTGCCGGGGCAAGCGAGATGCCCACGGCACAGGCGGTGATGCCAACTACGGCCACCTGCACCTCGCCAGTGTGAAGCTTGTCCAACAGCTGCCCACGCTGCGGCGCCGGCACACGGCCGTCAATCCGCACTGCAGACCGGCGTCGGCGTAGCAGCAGTCCCGCCAAGGCATCGAGAAGCTCAATGTGGTGCGCCAGCAGCACCACACGGCTGTACTTGGCACAGCAGTAGTCCACCGCTTCCGCAATGCCGTTCCAGTTGGCTTTCCAGCTCATGGCATACCGCCGCTGGTAGGTGAACTCGCCAGCGACGTCGTCGCGCGTGTGTGCGACGGGGCGGTCGGTGACACGCAACACGACCCGACTTTTCGCAGGTAGCTCCAGCACGTCACTTTTGAGTCGGCGCAGCATGCAGCTTGCCGACAGCAGCGACGACACTTCCACCTGCCGTGTGGCCTCCCCAACGTGCAAAAAAGGCGTTAAGCTGATGTGGCAGAAGCGCATGGCAAAGTGAAAGCGTGTGGGACCCAGCAACCCGGGACGCAGCGTATCCACCTGGTTGAACATGTCAAACGGCGAGCTCAAGGCGGGCGTTCCGGACAACAGCAGACAGTAGGGTGCCCGCCGCCCGATGGCTGTCACGGCACGCGTGTACGTGGCGTCACTTGCGTTGGTGTTGGTGTGCAAAATGTGGCTCTCGTCGCCCACCACGCACCCCCACTCCCGACGGAGCAGCTGACTCTCCAGCACGGCAGCCATGTGGTAGCTAGCGAGCACGACCCTGGGCTGATGAGAGGAGCTAAGCGCATCGTTGGCGCCGTGGATGATGTGTATTTCATTAACGGCCACCTGTTCGTGCAGGTACTGCTCAATCTGATCCGCCCACATAAACTTGACCGCCGACGGGCACACAATGAGGAGGGGGTAGGTTTTCAAGGCCGCCACGGTTGCAAGAGTCTGGAGAGTCTTCCCCACGCCCATGTCATCGGCAAAAAGAACTCTACCACCGAGCTGCAGAGCTCGTCTCACTCCCTCCAGCTGATGATTCTTCAAAATACGATAAAGCTCGACAGGAATGTTATCAAGGAGCTGCTCGGGCAGGCCGCTGGCTGCAATGCCTTCCACGGCTGCTCGCAGCTCTTGTGCTGGCGGATTCACATGGAATAGCAGCTCAGGGTTCTCAGAGGCAGCGCGCAGCTCCTCCACGACGGCATCCAGCAAGCCTGCCGGCCCTGAGAAGCCGTCGTGACATGCTGTGAGGCTTTCTCGCACGGCAAGGGAGAAACTGTCCGCGACGTCCTGCGCATCGGCAGCTGAGAAGTTTTGCAGTTGCACCACACATCTATCGCGGACAAAGTCAATCTCCACTTGCGCCACTTTTAGCGAAGCGGTAAGGTCGCACAGCGGCGAAGACAGAATGGGTGTGAACTCAGTGACATGCCGTCGCGAGCGCACATTCGCAGCAAAGAAAGCTGCCGCCTTGACTGCATCGATGCATTCACCGCACGGACAGGAAAAGACGCAGCCAAAGCGTGACAGCCGGAATTTGAGCGGTGCGCCACAGCGTAAGCATACTTTGACGTCCAGCAATGCCTCCATGGGGCTCTTTGACAGCGCAGGCACAACCTCTAGTGACAGATTTGCAAGCGGAGGGATATGCGCGCCACAGCCGTCTTTGAATAAAATAAAGATGAGAAAGGGTCAAACGTGCAGCCGTGTGATGAGAGGAAGAGAGAAAGAGACTGAAAGTGAGACATCAATTGTAAAAAAAAAAATCTTTGCATGTACTGAAACGCAGTACAAGCACAACTTCTGAAGGTTTGACCATGAAAGCTGCTGCATTTCCGCCCACGCCAAGAAAAGCGCACAGAACAACGCACATGCACCCGCAAGAACTCACAATCGGCGTTGGAAGGAAAAAAAGAGTTGTTGAAAAGAGCGTTTCAGTTGATCAGAGCGAGTAGCTTTACATGATAGGTCTGCCGCGGCGCTTTTTCTCTTCCAAGCATCAAAAGGTTTAGGGGATAATTTTTTTTTCTCTTTCTCATCATTCTCAAGTTTGCGATCAATATGGTGGCGAATTGGTTCAATAAATCACGTGTTAGAAGCAAACGAACTGATAAAGAGACATGGAAGTGCAACAGTTACATTACAGAGATGAAACACTAAACAAGGATAGGAAAGCGACCAAAGTGGTGATTGGAAAAAAAAGAGGGGAAAAAAAAAGAGCTAATCTCTTCGAGCAAAGTTGATGTGCAGCAATGAAAAGCGTGAAAGCAAAGTGTTATTAAATTAGTAAGCATTTGTTTCACATATCATTGCGCAAAAGGCGAAAGAGAAGAAGTGACCATAAGCAATAATAATAAACGAAAAAAAGAAAGAAGAGAAGGCGAGATCATGTACAACAAGATCATGACAAAAATAGGTCACTGTGCGTAGGTGGCAATAAAAAAGAGGCGAAGACAGATCAATGTGAGATTTGGCAGGATAACAAAGGACCTTGAATAAGGTTAAATAGGGCCCGTGTATGTTACAGCTGCGGCCCAAAGAGCACGTCAACGACCTGCTGCATGTCAGGATCCTCGTCAAGGTTCAACGGGCATTGCGCCGAGAACGTTGCGTAGTCCTGCGGATTGCGCTGCACGCTCACCGCCGCCTTCTGCTCCTCCGCCCCGCTGCGCGCCTTGTTCAGTGCGTCCTGCAGCTCATTCCACGCGCGGCGACGAACGTCCTCGTGCACCGTTTCGGTGTTGTTCACCTTGCCGTCACGAATATAGATCACGCGGTGGGCGTACTGCTTCATGTACACGTCGTGGGACACCATCACCATCGTCAGACCGCGCTCCGTGTTGAGGCGGAGCAGGATATTCATGATAAGCAGCGTATTCTTCGTGTCAAGGTCACCGGTTGGCTCGTCCAGAAAAAGCACTTCTGGCTCGTTGGCAAGGGCACGCGCGATGGTGACACGTTGCTGCTCGCCACCCGACAGCATCGATGGGAAGTGGTGCAGGCGGTGGCCGAGACCGACCTCTTCCAGCAGCGCAGCGGCGCGCTTCTTAATTTCGGAGCTGGACAAGGCTCCCTTGATCATCATTGGAAGCGAAACGTTGTCAAGCGCGTTCATCGTGGAGATAAGGTTAAAGGACTGGAAAACAAAACCAATCCGCTTGCACCGCAAGGAGGCAAGCTCAGAGTCCGGCGTCTGGTCCGTCACGCGCTTGCCAAAAAGAAAGAAGTTACCTTTGGTCGGAGTGTCGATGGTGCCAAGCACGTTCAGCAGGGTACTCTTACCACCGCCGCTGGTGCCATAGATGACAAGAAACTCACCTTGGTTAATGTCCACATCCACACCGCGCAGCGCGGGTACGCCCTCCACGCCAAGGAGGTACGTCTTGTGGATGTTGTCGCAAGAAATGATCGACTCCATTGATTTTCTTCTGTGAGAAAGAAAATGAGGACCGAAAAATTGTTTATAGATCAGAGTAAAGAAAGGAGAGGGGAGCAGAAAGAGTTATATGAAATGAGAAGCAATATGAATAACAGAAACTGAGTCCAAGAAAAAAAAAGGAAAGGAAGGAAGATAAAGCAGGTAGATATTGATGTTGAAAAAAAGGGACTAAAAAAGACAAAAAAGGAGATTAAAGCAGGTTACTTATAAGCTGGAAGAGTTGGATCAGAAATAACACAATGTGCGGGTGTGTGTAAAGAAAGTACGACATCGAAAAGGAGACGTTTTGTTGAAAAAGAGGAAAGTACAGGGCAAATATAAGAGGGACAGCTGACATTAGACCATTGCTTGAACCACACATCTTAAGAGAAGGTGGGAGAATACTTTCTGATTTCCTTTACATGATTTTTTTTTTACTGGGGCAAGCTGACGACTTGTCAAGGCAGCTAAGTACATAAATTAAAACCGTCAAAATGCCGCCGATAAACGTCTAGTAATACGTAATTCTTTCATCACGCGGGCTCCTTGGCTCGCGTAGAACCATCAATTTTGCGCCAAATTGTTTGTGTCATGAATGACAAAGATAAGCACGTAAAGTATCACATACTACGCTAAGCAAAAAAAAAAAAGCACTTATACACGGACGCCGTAGAATCGATAAGATAAGTCCGTGCGTTACGCCATTTTATGGAACTCTCGACCATGTGTATACAGAAACTAAAAATTGCTTTCAGCATAGGGCTAAAATAGATGTTGCTGGGCAATGAGAAGCTGGATAAATCAGCTAGTTCGTACGGGTGAAAAAAGAGAAGAACAACTCAACAAACACAGAAAAAACAAGGACAACACCTACTAAAAAGGAAAACAAAAAAAGCGGAGGTACAACTCAAGATACCAAACAAAAACCATTCTTAGCTACAGTTGCCGTAAACAAATTACGAGGGAGAAAAAATAAGAAAAGAGCTCCTGGCGTGGAGCATCAAGCCTTATTAAGCTTAGTATCCACCATGAATGCTCTCTGTCATCGCGGGCGCATTCTCGCAGCCGTTGGAAATCTCCTGCGGCGTCATGCGGCCCATCTTCTTGCGGTTCGGACGCGGCGGCTCCTTGATGTACATTGCCTTCACGCGCACCTCGCGGTTGCTCTCGCCATAGCGAGCAAAGAGCTCACGCGCCTCGCGCTGGTCCTCAACCTCTTCCCAGGTCAGCTCCCACGAATCGTGGTGTTCGATTGCAAGAAGGACAGAGTGCTTTGCCGCTTTAATAATGTCCTCCTTCTCCTTCTCGGTGAGATCGGCGACCTTCTGCGCGGGGTTTCCAGCCCACATCTCTCCAGAAGGAATCACTGCGCCGGACTGGAGAACGCTTGCAGCGCACAGCATCGCGCCAGACTCAATTGTGCTTCCCTTCATCACAATCGCGCTCGCGCCTACAAATGAGCAGGATGCAATATCAGCCGACTCGACAATGGCCATCGGCTCAATTGTCGTCCACTTCCCCACCGTAGTGTTTCCCGTCACCACCGCCTTCTCCTGCACGTTGCAGCTTTCGCCAAGGTGGATGCTCTCACCCTTTTCAGCGCGGAGAATGGCATTGTAGCCGATATAGTTCTTGCGGCCAATGTTGACGTCTCCAGTGACTATTGCGCTGGGGGCAATGAAGCAGTTGTCCATAACAGACGGGCGCTTGCCGTTCACTTTTAGGAGGCGCGGAATGCGGTAGAGCTCTTCCTTCGGCTGCACACCCATCATGCGGTCGCTGAAGCGGATGATGCTTGTGGCAGTACGCTGCAACTTGACAGCCCAACGGTCGAGGGCAAGAGACAAGTATGTGCGTTTTTTAATGGCCCATGGCGGCAGTGTTTCCGGCATCTTCACCGGGCCCACAGACACGTTTCGCAAAACGCGAGAGCGGAGCATTGTTGCTGTTCTAACGAAAGGGAAATAGGTTTGCGTAAGAGGCTAGTCTAGCTAGAAAATGGTCTACAGATAATTTGCTACTATTCTAATTGCGTGATTTGACTAAAGTTTTTTTTTCTTGGTGTGTGTATCAAATAAGCACTAATGTGCTGGTACTGCTGCACAAGACATATTTTTTTTTTTTTTAAAGGAAAAAAAAGGGGAGAGGGAAAAGAAGAAGAAGAGTAAATAAATTGGTAGTTTACGTGTACGCAAGCGAGCATCAAGACTAGTGATTTAAGCGGACATATGCCTCGTACAGAACCAAATATGCCACTCAGACGTTTGGCACGCATAAGTTGCGCAGCTACTTTACTGAGCCGGAACTTCTAAATAAATTCAGCAAAAAAAAGTTTTACTTTCAGAACAGACGGTTGCGGCTGCAGCTGATTGATCAAATTCGTATCGCAGCTTATTTCATTAATAATAAAGTATAAAGCTTAAGATGCACGCATTAATTTATTTTTTTGTTGTTGTGATCCTACTTGCCGATGCTGTGAAGAGAAAACTTGTATTGGCAAGAAAAAAAATGTACAATGGAAATCAAAACTAGTCAAAGGTCAACCAAGAAACTGGCTGTCTCTTGTTTTCCGCAGTCGTGTTGAACTCCGCTGCGACGATAAGGAGCAGCCGAAAAGAAAAATAAGCAACGTGAAATGTAACGCCAATCCGCCTCAAAAACATGAAAGAGACGTACCGCCAAGTAAATAAATTCATTATTTTATGTTATGTACACACCACTCCACAATCCGATCGACAAATCCTAAAATTACAAAGACACCACCAACGATGCCACACAGTTGGACGAGAAAGTGGGTCAATGGTGGACGCTGAAAAATGTTATTCACTTGCAGATCAGAGGGCTCAAAACGAAAAAGCACCGCAGGGACCTTGCCAAACAAACCTGGTGCAATTGGCCGCTTGTTCCACTGTGCGCTGTATTCGTACGTAGATGCGGTGGGTTTGGGATACTTGCGAGTGAGGTACGTTGTTGGGACAACATTTACCACATAACGCGTTTCTAGATAGCTGGAAGAGATGGAGCGGTGGCCAGACAACGGCTCCGACACACCATGCTCAGAGAAGCGCTCCACAGTCTCGTCACCGATGCGCAGCTGGTTGATAATGTGAGATGTGTCAAGGCGAAGAATATTCTTGTAGGAGTAAGCTGTTCCTGTGCGACGAGGACCTAAAATCACCGTAACAGGCACTTTCTTCAGCTCTAGAAAGCCGACGACGTTACAGCAGGCTCCTTGTGTTGAAAGCTCTTCGAGACATTGGGGAATGTACTCGACGCCTGGCAATTTCTCACCAGCTTGATAAAATATTGCTTGAACACTCTGACAATTATTACAGCACTGTGATCGCGCCGCAGCGCGTACGTTTTCAGGCAAGTGGCGCAGAGCGTCGACTGGGCACTTTTTGCAAACGGTGCTGTTGCCGCTCGTGTGGCGCTCCAGCGCCAAGTCAAGATCTTTCTGAGTCCCTTGGTACAGAGACTCTCCGCCGACCTTACATGGAAGTTTGTGTATGTTGCCAGAGTAGTTGTAGATCTGAGCGCCAGTGGCGTCAATTACGTCGATGCTCAGTCGGTGGCATTGCATGTTGGGAAAAAGGACGTCCAGGTGAACGGGCATGTCGTCAGTTGCGCCGGCGTCAATCGTCACATCTGTGTCATAGGCGTCTCTGCCTCGCAAGTACGCAATGCCTTCCCACAACACTAAAAGCCCGATTATAACAACCGTTGCAAGGCTCACAAGAGCGCCGTGCTTCGTTTGCTCTCGCTGATAATCCTCCTTTGGCTTAGGGAAAAAATCTACCTCTGCAATGCGCTTGGTGAAAGCCTTTGGAGCGGCCACCGGCTTCGGCTCTTCCTCGTGATGCACGTGTCGTTGCCTCATGTGTGTGCGTGTATGTGCTGTAAAGCAAGTAAGCGTTGACAATGAATTGAAGCGTTTTATAACAATAAAAAAAAGTATATTAGCGGGAAAGTTGTGAGGAATAGAGAAGTGAGAAATACCTGAAATAAAGTTTTAATACTTTTGCTTTCCGACTGATTATCTAAAAGGAGAAAAAAGCGATATTAGTAATTTTTCCGACATACAACTTGATTTTATATTTGACGCGCTTAAATGAAAAGACGATTTACCCTTCTGGTATTTCGGTAGCATGTTCAGCAAGAAATATAGATGCCGTGAAATTTTTGGAGCAGTATTGTGTTCAGAATTAGTAAGCATAACAGTTTTTCAAGGAAAAATAACGGCAGTACCAGCAAATTTGGCATCTGCAATAAAAAGAAAAGGAGGATTTTTCTCCTCACGGCTCGTTCTGTGCCAGCAGGTCTTTGAGAGCAGCAATAATCTCGTCCTTTTCTTTGACACGCTCAGCTGCATGCTTGTAAAACGTCTCCATTTCCATTTGCATAAATGCAATCCTTTCCTCGTAGTAGTCTTTGAGACGGCTTTGGCTGGAGCTTATTATGGCTGCAAACTCATCTTTGTCAAGAACGGGTTTCTCTTTCAATTCACTAGAAGAAACTCGCTCGATAAGATCGCGCTCGATTTCATCATGACGGGCAATGTACTGACGCAATATATCGAGCGTTTCCTCATCGTCACGTTTTTGTCGATGCATCGCTTCTTTCTCGGCCTGGAGGACAACATTTTCGCATCGAAGCGTGTAGTTGCGTTTTTCTAATTCTTTAATATGCTCGTTCAGCACACCTACTTCACTGTCGTTACCTTGCCTGTAGTGGCTTGATGAGAGATGCGGTATTGATGGCAGTTGTACCTTTTCATAACTACGCAGAGGGACGTTTTCTCTGGGACTATCGTCGCAGAAGCTGCGGAGTTCGGCGAGGTTTCTGCTTTCGGGCGGATGGGGAGTAGCTTCTCTGTTTAACCCAGCCGATAAACTGCGCGACGCGTGAGGAGAAGCTTGAGCCACGATATCAGCGGCTGCCGGGCGGTCGCCAGCACGAACTCCATTTGAGGCGCGATGTAGTGATCTCGAATGAGAGTTGACTGGAATGTCTGCATATTTTTCTTGAAGAACACGAAAGAGTTCTTCTTCACGTCCACGAAAGATTTCTAGAATGTCATCTACCGAATCTAAGCATGAAGGGTTGTAGTGTTCATAAAATGCCACAAGGCGATTTCTGAACATTTAAAGGTTCAGGTTGAGTTTTCCTTATAATTTTTTTTTGTTGATTGAAAGTCTATAATCTGATCTTAATATTTGGCGAGCTTGTTGCTTTTTGTGCTAGTCTATAAACTGCTTGAGTGAGAGGTGTAGTCAAAGCTGAGCAGTGGTTTTTCTTCTTTTTTGTCACGATTAATATGGCCTTGTGATAAGGATACACACAGGAAACGAATGAAGGCGAAAAAAGAATTGAGGAGGTTTGATAGTGACCACAGAAAAGAATATCTTCTAATTAAAGGTGAAAGCGTGGCGCTGCTTTCTTTCGTTTATTTTTCTTCGCGGAAAGAAGGTCTCGCAAGCTAGATTTCTAATGGAAAACACCCAGTCGATTTTGCTGCCCTTAAGACGCACGATCTAATTTCAATAAAAACTTTTGTTGCGATTGACTACATTCTC
>MDUD01008566.1:0-10329 GCA_002216565.1 Crithidia mellificae | reverse complement strand
CGGTCATTTCAAGCATCGTCACGTGTGTGACGCAGCGCGTATGTGTGTTTCCGTGCGTGTGTGTGTGTGTGTGTAAGTCAGTTATGATTTTTGCGTTGTCGATCTTTAAACAGCCGGTGGTGCCGCCGTGGTCGGCACGGCAGCCGTAGCAGGCGGGGTGTTCGCTGCTGGCGGTGCCGTGTTGGCGGTCGCCGCGGGTGGTACCACCGCCTGCTCCATCTTCCGCTCCGCCTTCTCCGCCTCGTTCTCCTTATTTTCCACGATAGCGCCCTGCTCGTCCTTCTTCGCCTGCTCGCGCGCCTTCACCTTGGCCGTCTCCGTCTCAATCTTTGAGTCGACCTGGCGCTTCTCGTTTGCTGCCTTGGAATGCGTGGCGCCATCGTGGGCGTCGATCAGAGCCTGGTTCTCCGCCTTGCTCACGCCATTCTTCTTCGTCTCCTGCTGCGCCGCCTTCTCTGCCTTCGCCCGCTGGTGCTCGTTCTTCGTCTTGTGCGAGTTCTCGGACTGGCAGTTCCCCATGATGATGATGGTAAATATTAAATAATGGTGATACGGATAGAAAAAGTAGAGTCGACTAAATGAAAGCGAGAGGAAGAGAAAAATGAGAGAGACACGTAGGAGACTTTGTGTTTGCGTTGGGACCGGTATGGAAATTGGAAGACTCGCAAACGACGAGTGAAGGATGTAATGAGAATAAAAAGAAGAGCGAGATTAAAAGATCTTCAACTGAAACGTTTAATTTTGTGTGTGCAAAATGGTTAAACAAAATCAATTCGAAAACGAAAGGAGAAAGAAAGAAGTGGGCGCAAAAAAGGCGATAATCTATTTGAATGTATCTTCTTTAATATGGAAAAGAAGGTGACAGGAAGGCTAATAACAGGTAATTCTGAAAACGCTGAAAAGAAAGGTTGAAACTTTCTGCATTGAACAGATGCAAAGCAGCGAGAGATGACAGTGCTGAAGCTCGAGTTCAAAAACCTTTATAATCTCCGTGCAATCGACAGGGGCGAAAAGTAGAATTCAGTTTTCACTGCGTTCTCTCCTATCCGAGAATGGAAAAGGTCCTCTGAACTATCAAGCTGGATCTACGAGCAAACTGCATTTATTATAATCTGTTGCGTAAATAAAAAGATACGATCATTAACAAACCCACAATCTGTCAAGTGAAACGTAGATAACGTACATGAATAAATAAATACAAATATAGAGGGAATAAGCAACGCATTGGTATCGACTCGTGACTTCGAACGTTCACAATAAAGATCAAGTATGTTACAGAGTCTATCATTTTAAAAAAAAAGAAAACCAATTGTTTAGGCACAAAGGTGGATCGATCCGGTGTGGTTGATATTAACCGGGCTCAGTCACGCACACGAAGTGACAGTATAAAGAGTCAAGGAAGATAACGAAAGAAAGAAGCAAAAAAAAAAGAGTAAAGTACATCGAGTTCCAGGGTTCAAATTGAAGGTAGAAAACTTATGTTGCGGTATAACGATCGAGCAATGACAGCTTTTTCTCAGAGAGAGCAAAACGATTGTTCAGTTAGATATAATGGATTGCGCAAAAAAAAAGAGGGAAAAAAATACAGAAAGCATAGAAGCGCCTGCGAGCAGACAATCTTACAAGTAAAGAAAGAAGGGTAGCAAAAGCTGTAATTTTACAAAGATTCATTCCCTACGACAAAAAAACCTTCACATCAAGGGAAAGAAACATGAATAAATATATTTAGTTTTTGAAAGCACAGGGAGGTATACTGTTCAGCGTGGGCTTATTCACATCATGAGCTCTTTTTTCATCTAGAAAGGTGCGTAAGCCCCACCACCACCTTCGTTGCGGCGATGCCAACCGTCCATCAGTGCTCGCATCGCGGTCGCCTCGTCCTTGTCGCTCTCCTCCATCGCACTGCCGTCTCCCTCTCCTTCTTCCGCACCCGAACCCACATCCTCCTCTGCCGGCACATCCGCTGTCAGCGGTCCTGACGGTGCCGCCCGCACGGCTGCCTGGGGCGGACGCGCACTTGCAGCCGGCCGCCCCGACCCGCTGCCCTTCTTCGGCTTCGTAGACAAGCGGCGCTGTGGAGGCGCGTGCGGTGGATGATCGTGCTGATCAAGTGGTGGGGAGTGGGTGTCTGCTCGGCTGGTCAACGTAGCGGACGGTGTCGAAGCCCGCGCAGACGGCGGCAGCTTCGCCAAGTCGCCCCCGTCACTAAGGTTGCGGCTTCTGTTGCCGTACTCTCGCTTTGGCGCACTGCTGTAGCGGTCCTGTACGGCGCGGCGCCACAGCTGTGTCACGCCGCCCTCCTCCTGCGCGGTGACGCGGCGAACATCGCCGTCGCGGCGGCTGGACGTGTTCTTACTGACGCTGCCACTGCGAGAACCCGTGTACCCCTGACCGTTGTTAGTCGTGTTGGTACTGTTGTAGGAGGCGTGGAGGACCTGGATGCGCTCCGCTGGAGACGTCTGCGTTGATGGAAAGAGATCGCGCTGCGCGGATGATGAGGTGCGCGAGACGGCGGAGTCAAAACGCTGAAGCGTCTGTGGCGATCTACCTCGACCACTGCCCAGCGTAGACGGCGTGGTGTTGATATTACTATTCTGTTGCGCTGCCGTGGTTGCCGTCACGGCACTGGCCCCGTGGCCATTTCCGTTCGAACTGGCAATGTTGTTGTTAGGCGTGCTGCTGCTGCTGCTGCGGCCCCGCAACTGCTGATCAGCCCCGTAGTGTAAAAGCGGGATGTCGGTGGCGGCGAGGGGCTGCCAGGGTGGCCGTTGCTGCTGCTGCTGTCGACGCGACTGCCGCCGACCTGACGAGGTGGACGACACGGCATCTTCGTGGGCCGTCGCACAATTGTTGTTGTTGTTGCTGTTGTTCGTGGTGTGGTGACCCGCGCCGCTTGTGTGACGTGACAGCGGGACGCCGTTGTACGCAGTACCACTCACTGCGGGTCGCAGCGCGGACGGTGCCGTTCGTGCCGCCTCCCCGACCGTCTGATCTGGATAAGGGTGTCCACGGATAAGCGGGGGGGTGGCACCGTAATCGGGACCACTGCCGGTCATGTACTCGCGTCGTGCCGCCGCGTAGCCTGCCGACCCTTCAAGAACGCGCGCCCCCGCGTACGGCTCCGCTGGTTTGAACTTTGACAGCTGCGCCAGTCGCTTCTTGTGCACCGTGTTGTACCACGTGTCGAGCTCCTTGGTGGGTCGCACGTGCGGGGGTACGCTGATGAGGTGGTCCAGCAGCTTTTTGTTCTCCGCGGCGACAACACGCTGCCGTCGCTCGCGGTCTTGGGTGCGGTGCAGCGTTTGTTGCTGGATGTTGTCGAACCGCTTCACCTGGTCGTCCGTCGGGACGAGGTTCATATGCCGTGCCCGCCGCGCCTCGTCATCGGAGGCGAGGACGATGTTGCGGTAGACCACCTTGTTCTGCTCGTAGATGCGAGCCTCGTCGTGCTGGACCTGCTGCGCCGCGCGCTGGGCAAAGAGGTCGCGGTAGACGTCCGACGGGCTGCCGGAACTCCGAAAGTCCACCTCCGGGACATCTTGTATGGTGTGGTTTGGGTTGAAGCGGATGTCGGCAAGTTGCTGCAGGTGCCAAAGGTGCGCCACGCCAGCCTCCTTCTCGGAGGTGGCGTAGTAGGACTGACGTACCCGCTGGCGCTCCTCGGCGGAGGTGTAGACGCCGTTGCGAGGCATCGTCAAGAAAAACAATAACGAATTCAAGACACACGCGAAGTGGGCACTTTACTTAAAAGGACTTGCGATCACTTGCGCTTATACAACATATATTTAAAAAAAGGTATTTATGTTATAAAACTTATGCCTTTTTTGGCCCCAGAGAATTTCGTAGAAAAAAACGAGAGGCAAGAAAAAGAAACTGAAAAGAAAAGTTAACAATACTTAAACAAGCAAAAAAAAGCAAGCAGGACTGCTTATTAAAGTGGTGCAGATGCAGTAAACGTACGTTGACTCAAATTGAACTGCGTGTGAATTTGTGTGTTAAGAGCTGTATATAACTTATGGGTGATTGTTGCCGTCGATCGCTGAGGCGAAACGTGCGGTCGTGTGTGTTGCGCGCTGAGGGCATTCGAAAAAGAAGACGAAGAAAGCAACGAAAGTAAAGAAGACGCAGAAGATGGCCTACGCATAGTCAAGATCACAATCAAAGTGTCATTTTTTGAGATGCAATGCACACTTCTTTTTAGTTTGCTTGTTGGCCAGTCTATTTAATCACAGGTACTGATTGCTGTGGAAAGGAAAGTTTGTCCGCATTGTCGGTATCTGATCTTTGCTCAATGTTCTTTGTTACGGTTGAATTGTAGCAGAAAACTGTGTACACACATCAAAGAAAGAAGAAAAAAAAAGTGGAGCAAGGAAGTTGTCACAGCTGCAGCCCTGCGTCAGCCAAGGAAGTCAGCGCGGCCATCACAACAGTTCGTATCTGTGCCGCGCTGCCGTCTGCATCCTCTGCAGTGGTCGGCGAGGACGTGGTCACGTTAAGAAGCGTAGACTGCAGCCACGCCGCATCCGCGGCATCCACCTCTGCGCAGACCGACCACGTGGTCTGCACCATCAGCGTGTGAGCAACTTTCTCTATAGACGAGACGCTTTTGACATCAGCAGGGTCCGGACTTGAATTCACACACGGCACGCCAGTCAGCTCGCGAGAGGGAAGGGCGTAAGAGGCGATGACGCGCGCGCGTGCACCGGACGTACATTTGGGTGATGGGAGAAGAGGACAGTGCGCACAGAGTAGCGGAGGCAACTCACACGCTTTCTGACCCAACATCCGCGAAACCTTCGCGTAAAGATCGTGCGTGGATCGGATGCTTGCCTGTGTGAGGCTCCAGTCTCCGTCTGAGGTGCCACACAGTGGATCCGCAGCCCACACGCCGTCACCTTGCGCGACAGTCGCGGAAACAGTCGGGGCCTTCCCCGCCTTGCCAGGCTTCTCAGACGCCTTCTTCTTCTCCGTTGGCGGTGTTGCAGCGGGCTCCTCGTCTTCCACTGTCGAAGAGCAACGGCGGCTCTTGTCGTCATGCTGCCACATGGAGGTGAATCTCTCCATTGCACCTCGAGCGCTTCTCTTGCCAGCCGGTGCGCCGCTGCCCTCTCTGCCGTGTGACGTGCGTGCTTCCTTCTGATACGCTGAGAGAGCGGCAGAGGGAGCAGCAGAGGTGCACAGTGGCGTGCTCTCCCACACGGTGCACTGCGCCACTACGGGTGCATCATCGGCCGGCAACGCATCCGCAAAGTTGCTGCTCGTCGCACGCTCAGGTCGTGCTGAAGCTGGTGTGCTGGGCGACCAAAGTGGATTTGCGCTGGGCTGCTGGGCCGCCGAGACGGTGGATTGCACGTGCTGCAGCTGGGCCAGGAGCGACAGAAGCTTCTCCTCGCGATATTTTACGTGGCTCCGAGGATTTGCTCTTGCTCCGCCGGGTCCCTCACCTTCGTCGGCTGCGTGCGTCCGCACCAGGCACTCACCCAGCTGTTCCTGCAGCGTGAGAGGAGCCTTCTCGTTCTTTCGACCGTTGAACGTCGAAGTTGGAGGGTGCGCTGAAGCGGCGGACTGTGGTGTGGTGAGCGGGGACTTGTCTGCGTTGCCACCGGATGGTTCTCGCGCAGCGCGAGCCGGCGTTGCGGCGCCTTCGCTGCAGTCTGCGTGAGGTGAACGCGTTTGCTGCACGTAAAGCGTTGCAGCGTAGCCGGTTGAAACAATGCGGAGGTGCGCAGAAAAGTCCGCGAGCGCGTCTGACGGCACCACCGCAGAAGTCGATGATGCAGCCTCGCCGCGTTTATGGAGCGCGTCTTCAGATGCACTCGGCCCTGCTGCTGCCGCTGCTGCCGATGTCTCGTTGTCCATTGAAAAATTTGTCGCCTCCGTGTCGCTTTCAGCACTTAGTGATGTGAACAGTGAGGAAAGGCCAACACGCAGCGCGGACGCGGTGTGGCGGCGATGGAGGACGCGCAAGCACCTCTCCAGCTCCGCGCTCCGCTCTCGAAGTGAGGCGTTGACGGAGGACTGCCACTTAAGCACGTCCAGGTGTGGCTCGTGATCCACCGCAAAGGTCACTGAGGAGCTCCTGCCTGCCTTGGAGACAGAGGCCGAGCACTGGTGCGTGTTGCCCTTTGGCGTGGAGCCACGCGCTTTAAACACTGTCGGCAGCTGCTCTCGCCGACGCTTCCACCAGCTTTTCTTAGTCGTCGGTGACGCACAGCTGCCCCGCCCGTGAGCCGATGTTTCACTTGTCTTCTTCTCTCGAGTGACGGATACAGTTGTACCATCTTCACGAGGTGTTGCCGCGCCTCCGGCAGTGCCGATGTTTCCGTCGCTGTCGATGTTTATAGTTTCGGCAGGTGGTGGAGTCAGTGATGGACCGCGACGGTGAGGTGGCTCGTGCTCTTCCCCTGCGTGGTGATCAGCGAGCAGGAGTTGGACGAGGAGGCAGCGTGCTGTGACGTACGCATCTACGCCCACCTCTGACATCTATGCAGTCTTTCTCAGGCAAGAACGAAAGCAAAAGGCTAAGGCTAGGATTGTAAGATTGCAAGGTTAAAAGAACCTTTATGCACAAACTCTAAGGACTTTTTTGTTAGAATTCAGCTTGTGTCTTTCTTTTGTTTTCTCTTTTTTCCACCTGCATTATATTGATTTCAAATGGTTTTTGACACTGGTTAAATACAAAAAAAAAGGTGAGAAAGACATAAAGAAAATGAAGACTTAATACACGATTAGACAGATTTAACGTTTCCAACAGAGCGTCAAACCCATACAGTTTATGAACGTATAAATTAATGCAAGTGTCACCGCCGTTGACACATCCATCTAACTCAAAGTGTTCGTAGTAATCTCTTTTTCCACGATTCTCTTGTTTTTTTTTCTTTTGTTAATTTTTAGTTGTGACGATGGCAGAGGGTTCGTCCGGTAGAGTCCGTGTTGCTTGCACGAGCCCAAATCTTTATAAAGGGAGAAAAAAGAAAAAGAACGATAACACTTTTTTAGTGGCTTGGAGAGATAGCTCAAACGTTAAAAAAAAAATGTGATAGGAAAACGCTAACAATCTTGCTGAAAGAATTGAAAAGAAGGTATTATTCAGGTTTGTCTGCCACTACTTCGACTCCGCCGCTCGGCGAGACCACTGTGTGCATCAGCTGGTCGTGATGGTCCACAGGAATCTGTTCAGGCGGAGGAGCGTCCGATGGCGTATCTGCCGCACTGCGGCGCACCACCTGCGAGTCAAATGCCACCGCCATAACCTCCCATAGCGGGTTGGCGGCGCTGGTGCACTGCTGGCCAAGTGACTCCCTGCTCCTTTGCGTGTTGAGTGCGGCAGCATCCTGTTCTGCGTAGGAATGGATTGCAGAGTGAGGCTCTGAAACTGCCTGTTTCGCTGCGGAGTGATGATGCGCGTGGTAGGCCAGAAAACGATCGTAGTAGCCGCAGCCCTTGCCAATTCGTCGACCTGTCTGCACATCAAAGAGCACGCCAGGGGTCAGCACAAGCATAGAGATGTCGTCTAGATGCAGCGCCTTATCGTTGTGCTCCTTACTTCCGGAGGCAAGCTGCGGTGCTGCTCCGCTTTCCTGTACAGAGGTGGAGGCGAGAGAGGAAGAAGTCGCGTCGTCTTCTGTGGTGTAGTCGACGAGTCCATCTGGACGGTAGCCCGCCGCGTGGGCGGCTGGAAAAAGCCGCGCGTAGCTGTCACAGAGCACCAGGTGTCGTACACGTCCATCTTGCCGTGGATGCATACCTGCGCTGTAATTCGCAGTGAGCTTTGGACCATGAGATGAAAATCCATTGCTGTTCGCTGCATCATGCGAGGTTCCCGCTCTGCTCATCACTTCAGGTCCGTGCAACCACGGCTCAAGCAGCGAGGCTGGGAACTCTCGTATTTGAAATTTGCCCTGTGGCGCGTACGTAGCCTCCAGATCGAACTCATCCATCACCTCCACGAACACCATCGCACTGTGCAGGGGATTGTCGTCTTGTTGTGGGCCCATACAAGGTGGAGCAGCATCGGACGTGGGTGTGGTGCGACGAGGTGGTGATGCGGCGGCTGAGAGGACGACGGGGGTGAAAATGTGAATGCGCTGTGCCAGTGCTATGGGCCACAGCTTTCGCAGGAGAGGCTCAAGGTTTACCTCGTAGTACAATGGCAGATAAGCCAAAATAAAAAGCGGGGTTGGCGGAAGCTGCGCTGTTGCTGCTGGTGGTCGGTACCGAGCTTGAATGTATCCGAAAAGGTGGTCGCAGAGCTGTTGCGAGGCACCTTGGAGTTGGCTGGGTTCTGCCTTGGCCCATGCACGCAGTCGCTGCAGGTGCGCCTTGCGGAAAGCTCGTTTGAGCTGCACCACAGAGGCGGATTGCATAGCTGGATTGCAAACAATACAATGAGAACAATAGTAAGCAACAAGAACGATTTGAATTCGCCAGTCAAAAGTAGTTAATCAACGTTCACTTTCGAGCAGCTTCTGGTTGTTGTAGTGTATCTGCAGAGTCTGTTTTAGACGTCGAAGATGTCGAGAAGGGAGAACGTACACAGCTTGAAGGGTCAAAACAAACAACGGATCGCGAACAACAGCACTCAAAGCGAAAAAAAAAACTTATTTGAGATACATTATTATTCTTATTTTTGCCCGCAGTGGTATTTAGCATTGGCAGCGCACCTTTCAAAAATTATGTGCCCCTTTGACTTGCACAGGACTGCGCAACAGCGTTGCAATGAACAATAATTTTATGAACGTTTTAAACACACCTTGCGTGCACTAAGAAGAAAAACTTTTTCAGAGCTGACGGAGCATAGCGAATACTGGCAGTGCACTCATCACAACAACAGAGAAACACAAAAAAGGAAATGCGGACAAAAGCTTCTTTAAAGCAGTATCCAGTAGGCACGTGCACTAAAGAAGCCCTTTGACAGTTCTACTGTGCGACACTATTATCAGCAGCAGCAGCGTGCTTCGCAAAGAGCGGGCGTAGCATGTCTGTCTCCGCCCGCATCGCGGCTGCCGTGCGCGGTGGCCGGCGCCGCTGCTCCGCTTCGTCCGTCTCCGGCTCCCCTGCAAGTTTCCCTTTCGGGTCGAAGGGAATGACGTGGACGTGCAGGTGGTCTACGGTCTGCCCCGCCAGCGCACCCTGCTGCACCGCAATACTGTAGTTGCCACCAGCGGACGTCGAAAAGAGAGAACTCTCCTTCTCTCCTCCTTGTTGTTGGTCCTGTTTGTGTCGATGGCTGCGGTGGATCTCCTCCAGCACGTTAAGGGTGCAGCGCATCACATGGCCCCAGTCCTCCACCTCCTCCTCGGTAAGCCCGTGGATGGTGCCCACGCATCGAATCGGAACCACCATGAGGTGGTTCGGCACGATGGGCTTCAAGTTCACCAGCACGCAGAAGTGTTGGGAGCAGTACGGGATGCTGTCCGCGGCGGAAACCGGGAAGGGGTAAAACGTAAAGGTGTACGGTGTGCTGAGAGCAGAGGCGGAAGCGCAGGTGCAGGCCGCGGCGTAGGCGCGGAGTTGCTCGCGGTTTATTTGCGACTTCGCCTGCGCGTCCGCCGTGGCGCACAGCGGGTCGCGGGCACGCTTCGCCTCCGCGCTCGCCGCTGCACACGCGCTATCCTCTGATGAAAGCAGCTCCGCCGCCACCTCACGTGGATCTTGTGGGGGCTGCTGCTGCGCGGTCGCAACGAGATTGGTAAAAGCGGCCATCGGTGAACTCTCCACCGACGCATCGCCGCGCGTCACGCCACACGGGTGCTGAGGGACGAGATGAAATTTCTGGAGCTGGTGGTAGATCATGTTGTTCGGAGTAAAGTCGATGGGGACACGCTGCACAATGTGCATGTACGCGTGATTTTGAATCCGCGGCGTGGTCTCCCCTTCAGCAGATCCAGCAGCCGCCCCACGCGCCGTTTCACCTGCACCCGGCGAGGGCGATGACAACTCTGTTGTGACCACGTGAGCGTCTGCCGAGCTGTCAGCGCTGTCCGGGCCATCGTGCTCTGCCGTGTCACCGGGGGATGAGAAGTTGAACGAAGCGCCGGGGTGTGTCAGACGCCGGCACATTCGCAGCAGCGAGGACCAGTCGCAGGGAAGCAGTGATGTGAAGCGGAAGGGAACAACCGCGAGCGATGAAGAGCCTTGAGCAGATTGCGTTGTTTGCGCCTCTTGTGTGTACGCTTGGCAACTGGCAGAGGTGTTGACAGTGGTGACAACGTAGTGAACGCCTTTTGCCGTTACGGCGATGCAGGACGGAATTTTTGCTGCGCGCATTGTTCAAAGCCAAAAAGAAACCCTTATGACGAGAACAAAAGGATGAACACGAGCGGTGGG
>MDUD01008565.1:0-17893 GCA_002216565.1 Crithidia mellificae | reverse complement strand
GGTTTTCTGTTTGTTGCGTGACACAATCAAGAGGAAAACCCTTTTTTACCATTTTTTGCTCTGCAATTTTAATTTTTGCCCTGCAATTTTTATTTTTGCCTGTATTCGCTTTAACGAACTTGTTTTATTATTTTCATTTTTTTTCATTATCCGTGCTGTATCACGTGTAGACATCTTTCCCGAGCTCTGTGAGATACCCAATCTTGCTTTTTCCAAACCGTCTACCGTTTGCTTTTCTAGCGAGCACATTCAATGGTAGTAATGACAAGAAAGGCAATTTCACAGAACTCTTTTTTTTCCCCCTTTTTTTAAAGGCACGCGTGCTATATGCTTTTCCTTGAGTTGGAAACCTTTCGATGTATATGAACGAAAAAAAATCCTGTTTTTAAATGCGACTTTTGTTTCAACACAGACACTTTTATTCTCAAGATTCAGCAAATATCTAGAATTTGAAAATAATATCAAGGTAGCAGAAATTAGCATGAAGGCGAAGTCTACGTTAATAAAGGCTTGCTGAAGGTAACATTAGAGCTCTTACTTCAGGTGCACCTAGCTTACAAACTCTAGAGGTCGTCTTCAAAAAAACAAACAAAACGGAGCTAGTAACGATACCCAAGGTTGACTTCGTTTCCGTTAACACTGAGGCTTCTATCAGCAACAACAAAAGGGGTAGCTTGTAAAAATAGTCCTGGACCGTTACAACTTTTTCGGTGTATCAAATGTAGCTGCTTCAAATTTTTCTCTCCTCACAACTTCTTTTTCTCATTTTTAACCTGGTCTGGTCTGCCCCCTATTCTGTAGATCGAGTATACGATTTCTCATCAATAGTCACATCTGTTGACGAAGCACTCATTAAGCACAACCGCTTTTATTGTCTAATACCTTGAGAAATCAAAATAGCTTTTACCTCTCTTTTTCTTTTACATCGGTTTTATTTGGTGCTTTTTTCTCCTCACTACCTAACGAACGTTGTAACGTACTCTCTTGGAGTTCTTTCACCTTCTTTTTTTCCTCTTATTTGTTTTTCTTACCTTATACACAGTATTAAACTCGACTTTTTTTCCCTTTGTGGTTTAAACTTTCTATTTGAATTTTTCTATTGGTCCATAATCAGTCTGCTCTTTGCTGCCTTACGAATTTGTAACCACTAGAAATACATAACAAAAACGATCAAACAAGTAAGCATTATTTTTCTCTCCCCTTCAAAGCTGTTGTCATAGCAAGCTCAGGTTATTGGGACAAGTAAAAGCATTGGTTTCCTGCCGTGGTAATAACAATTCCAACGAACACTGCCTTCCTTTTAGCTTAAAAAGAAACCTTTTTGTTGAGACCAGTAGAAAAGTCAAGTTAGCTTTGTAAACCAACGGTGCAATGGAAACGCAGTCGTTGTCCATGACGGAGTCGCGCGACGGCGTAGTCGGCCGGCCCGCCGACTCCGTGTATGACGACTACGACGAGCTGAGCAACGCCACCATCGGCACCAGCAGCCCGCTTGGCCGCATGGAGCCGCGCTCGCCACGATCCGACTCAAAGAGCCAACTCTCCAACAACCTAAGCCCCTCGCTCGAGAGCGGCGATGTCCGCCTCCCCGCTGACCCACCGAGGCAGCTGCCGCTGAACAACAAAAACCTGCACGGCTTCACGGCCAAGATGGAGACCGGAGAGCTGCCGCTGCGGGCAGACGTCATTCCTGACGACGAGTACGTGAACTACGCGGCCAACGTGCCCGAGACGGACGTGGAGAAGAAGGAGCGCGCGGAGCGGGCGGACATCTCGGTTGTGACGGTGGCCGGCCGCACGCAGGAGCCCGGTGACGGCGGCAGCGACGCGGTGGACTCGAACACGTACGAGAGCAACGCGAGCCTGCACGGCGCTGAGGCCTCGCTGGAAGGCAACGCGTGGAACATCGAGCGCGCCAGTGTGGATGCGCAAGTAGGCAGCCCCACGCGCCGCCACGCCGACCCCCTGAACACCGCCAACCTTGATCAGCACCTGCACGAGCTGACGCGCGGCCCCGCCCCGCTCTTCGTCGAGAACGTCGTGACGAACATCCCGCCCATCGCCCACGAACGCAACGAGTCGACGATGGCGGTGGCGCCGGAGGAGGCGGTGCCGAGTGTCGCCGTGGACCCGAGCGAGGTGGATGTGCAGTCTTACTCCGACGCCATCTCCCCGCTGCGCAACCGCTCAATGAAGCAGTCCTCGGTGGGGGATGCGATGGACGATATGTGGAGCACCGCCTCCACCCGCGGCCGCGACGCCGCCGCCTTCGTCACCGCGGACGAAAACCCGCACGCCCTGTCGAAAGAGAACCTGCGGCAGCTGCGGCATCAGCTAGAGAGCGGGGAGACGCCGCTGCGACCGGAGGTGCTGGCGGGCCTCGGCTCCATGGTGCGTGTGATGGCGCAGACGAACTCGAACAAGTCCGCCAGCACCGCGGTCGAGGCCCCGGCTACCGAGGACCGCTCGAAGCAGCTCGGAGCTGGCATGAGCGCTGGAAGTCCGATGCAAAGCATGGCCGAGATGCGCAGCCAGGTCGCCGCCAGCTCCCTCAACGGCACTGTTGGCGGCGGCGTGGGTGGTGGCTTTGGCGGTGCGCTGAAGGAGAGCGACACGAGCGCCATCGCGGGCATGTCCTTCCACAGCACCGTGGTCGAGGTGCCGGCGACAGAGGCGGGCGGGCGCCGCGTCAACGCCGCTGGGGAGTACCCGAGCCGGCAGTTCACCGTGTCAGAAGCCGTTGACGCGAGCAGCCCGGATGTCGACGAGGAAGATGTGGGCAACGTGGATGAGGTAGACGAGGAGGATGCGATTCGCGGCAAGAGCAGCACGGACGACTCGCGCGAGGGTCAAAATGAAAGCGTCTTCAACATGACGGAGGACGATGGGGTGGATGATATTGGAGACAACAGTGCCATGTCGCGGCACATGCGGGAGCTTTTCAAGCTGGTGCAGGAGAGTCAGCGGGATCAGACGCACCTGCGTCAACAGGTTTTGGAGCAGCGTAGCGTGATCGAGCGGCTTCAGAACACGGTGCAGGTGTTGGAAGCGGAGCTGACAGCACTGAAGAAGCAGTAGTGAAGCGCGAGGCAGGATGGCACAGACTATAACGCTTTTTTTTACGTTGAAAAGTCAACAGTAAAAAAGCCTAAAACAAAATTGTGCCCGGTTTTTTTTTCTACTCGTTAGAATTCTGTTGACATCTTTATTTTCTTTTTGTCTGAAGGCTACGACCTAATTGCCTTGCTTATACGACCCTGATTGCTATCTAAAATATATATGTATACATATCTTTTGAATATGTGTCATCACACTGTAAAAACTTTTTTTATGCATTGATTAGCGTTTTCTCAATTTTTTTTTCTGATACCTTTGCGCCAACCTCGGTCCTGTCAATTCGGTGCTGCTTCTTTGGTGTTTATTAAATGCTTCTCTCTCTGCCTTTGTCGTGTTGCAACCAGCTTTACTTTGAACTCTTTCGTCTTGCCTCTCCCGATGTCACAAAAAAGAGTCGCTTAAATGTGAGTTAAATCAAAGTATTCCCGTCTGAAGCTGTGAGTTGAAAGTACATATTTTTGTAGTTTTCGTCTTACTTTGCTATTTTGTTGCCGATCTGCCTGTGAAAACAAGTGAGTGCCGTGCCACTTGAAATTGCAGGCTATGTTGCTTTGATTCTTCTTTGATCTACCATTTTGGTTTTTTTTTGGTTTCCTTCGTCTTTCTGATATTTGACATCCAGTTTACCATAGTGCCCTCAACGACAATAACAATATAAAAGGAAGCCTTGTGTAGCTCGTGTTTCGATCGTGATTGCTGTCGTGAGTCTAGAGCACAGCTGCTGATAGATCTCATCTTTTGGCAACCTCTTAAGCGCCTTTATTTTTTTAACCTGAAAGATTTTGCTGCTGACGCGCTCGCGGCTAACCCTAGCACGCCGTTGACTGGACGCGTTTTGTACGTGACGATCGGAAAAAGGCACAGTCCTTTATCATGGTCAAGGCATCTGCCTTGTTTAACCTGACAACGTATTTAAAAAAAAATGGCGTTTTCTTTTACTAATGTGAAAATGATGTAATTTCAATTTCCTGTTCTCTACCCACGATTTTTGTAGGAGCGTCGTTTCAAAATCCCCAGCCTTCCGCCCACTAGTGCTCTTAATCACTACTTCTCTTCTTTAAGAGCGAAAGAGTTAGAGTGAGCATACACAAATCGCAACTTTTATTCCCTTATACCAATCGCAACAACATTGTCAAATCACTGAAAGTAGCCTTTTTTCCCCCCTTTCCTCTGCTTTACCTTTTTTTTTCTTTTTCTCTTCATTCCAACACCTCGGTTGCCTTTATTCTCCTCTTCTGCCCAATTCGTGTTGTCTTCTCATATTTCTAGTGTGGTGTTTTCCCTATAATATTACTCAGGGTGTTTGAACAACTGCAAAAACAACTTGCTTGTTTCTTTTTAATTATACCAAAGCATATCTGCCAAAATGCCGCACGATCCCGCGAAGAAGAAGAAGGGTACGTCGGACACATCCTCGACACACCACCACCACAACCACCACGCCGATCCCAACAGCATGCAGTCGTCGGAGCACAACGACATTGAGAGTGTTGAGGTGCGGGACGATGAAGAGGAAGAGCTGGAAGTCAAGATCTCAACGCTCTCTAAGGAAGAAGTCAGCCACCTGCGCCACATGACACTGGGGGATATTAAAGAGATGGACGAGCACATCGAATACGCCGTGAACTCCTTCTTTGAAAACCGCATTCAAGATTGCGAAACGGCGCTGCGCAGCCGCATGGCCGATGACCCGCTCGCCGTCACTGGAGCCGGGCTCATCGCCTTTGTGCGCTGCATGCTCTCCATGGAGCAAGCCCAGGCGGACGTCGCACTCGAGCTGCTGACGAAGTCAAGTGCGCTGGCAATGCAGGTGATGACGAACAACAAAGGCGCGGTGGCGCAAGGGTTTGCGCGCGTGTTCCAGATGCGCAAGAGCGCCAAGGACAGCTGGCTCTCCGCGTCAGAGTTCCGCGCCAAGACAATTCACGCGGAGAGTCAAGCGCTGCGGTGCTTTGTGCTGGTCATGCAGCAGTCCGTTTCTTCCGTTCTCAAAGCGGGTATTGCACTAAACAAAGCGAGCAGCAACTATCGCAGCCTTTACACCGAGCTGGAGCAGCGCTACAAAGACGCGATGGGCAGTAAGGCCGTCACCCCGACCCCGTCCGAGTCGCCCGTGGCCTCGCCAAACACGTTCAAGGAACGCGACGCCTCACTTGAGATGAGTGCCGGCATGGAAACTCTCGGAGTCGACCGCAACTCGGTCCACTGCGTGGAGTTTGGCCTCGGTGCCGTGAACCTGGTCGTCTCCATCTTGCCGTCCAACGTCCGCTCGATGCTGCGGTTCATCGGGGTGGAGGGCGACCGCCAGTACGGCCTGCGCCTCGTTCGGCAGTGTTTCATGAGCGACAGCCTCCTCTCCCCGTTTGCGAGTGCGCTGCTGCTCGCGTTTTACGGTTTCCTGCCCTCCACCTCCGCCTTTCTTATCAAGTCGTACCTGCCCGTGGTGCACGAGATTCGCGAGGCGGTGCTGCAGAGGGAGAACATGAAATCCTCGCTGCTGCACCTGTGGATGGACGGGCGAACAGAGCGTGTGATGCGCAAGGTGCAGGACAGCGAGGACAAGCTGGAACGCTGCCTCGAGGTGGCAAGCAACCCGCAGCTGCTTTCTACGATGCCGCAGCTGCGCGACTTTGTGGTCTACGACCAGGCGTGCAACTTCATCATCATGCACCACTGGCGCCGCGCCAGCCGCGCGCTGGAAATCTTGTCGAAGACGTCCAAATGGGCCAACTCGTACTACCTCTACGCGCAGGCTGCCTGCCTCGAGACGCTGGAGCAGGAGTGGGCGGAGGGCATCAGCGACCCGGACGGCGAGGCAGATTCCGACACGACGGTGCTGCGCCGCATCGTCGGCGCGGACAAGGCGAAGGAGCTGGACATCACCTTCCTGGACATCGCCACCCGTGCGGACGTCAGCAACGCCATTTCGCAGCTCTACTGGGAGGCGGCGCAGCGCACGCCGATCACCCTGGGTGGCAAGCCAAATCACCATGACCAGTTCGTGGTCAAGCGTCTGGAAGAGATGCTCTCCGTGTACGGGGTGGACCCGAGCCTCTACGTGTCGAAGAAGAAGCTGAATGAGGCGCTGGAACCGATGCCGGCGGGGCTGCGGCTGCGCAACACAGTGCCTATCCCCATCTACGAAGTGCTCTTGCTCACGGGCGTGGCACACCAAATTCCCGCACCACAGAAGGAGAGGATGCAGGCGAAGATCGATAAGGCCCTAGTGCTGGAGTCCACAGAGGCGTTTGCGGGAACGCTACTCGCGGACTACGTCGAGGGCATGAAGAAGTCGGCGTCTCACGCCTCTTCCACCTCGGCAGCGGCGTCGCGGCGCGGGTCCGGTCACAACATGGGCCACGCCGCTTCAGCACCGCCGCACGCGGATGTGCTGCCGGCGCACTACCGCGTATTGTGTCTCTGCGCGGCCAAGGCGATGCTGCTCGCAAACAGCGAGTTAAAGGCGGACCGCGTGACAGCTCTAAAGGTGATCGAGGCGGTGCGTGCGATGCCGCAGCTGAAAGATCGACAGTGGACGCTGTCCTACGCGCAGGCTTTTGTGCTGTACGAGAAGGCGTACATTGCCTACCAGGACGAGAGTCGCGAGAGTGCCGAGACAATCTTGAATACGTTGCACAAGCAGTACGACAACGCACACTACTTCATGCACGCACGGGTCGACTTGAAGGCGCACCTCGCCTCGTACGAGCTTTTGGAGCAGAAGCGGTTTGAGAAGGCAAAGCATGATCAGAAAACGACGCCGCAGAAGCAAACCAAAGGTTGAGAAAGTGTCAAGGGGTTTGTTGCTTACCGCTTTTTTGAGAGCCCCTCAATCCTTCCGCCTTGACAGCGGCTCATCAAAAACCTGGGCCTTTGTTTTTCTCAAAAATATGACCCTGAATAGTTTAGCAGTTCGATCTCTAGCTTAAAACGACGTACCTCCATTTACCCTCTCTCGAAAGGGAAAGCAAAGGAGCGGGAGCGTTTATATTTCGCAAAGCTATTCCAGCACTATAGCTAATCTGTTGAAAAAAAATAAATTGCATACAACGTCAACCTGATTATTTTTGTTTTGTCTTGCATATTACCGCCCACCCACCATTACGTACGTTTTCTTAAGTATTCACGTTCTCTTCCTTTACTATTTATCAAAGCACGTGCGTCACCTACGTGTTGCAGCGCATCTGCGTCTCCGATCGTTCTGCTATCTTGTAATTGTAGTTTCTTACACACTCATTTGCTTGTTCGCAACGACAGCGCTCTTCTTATTTTCTTCTTTCGTTGTCTTTTGTGCTGTCGCACAAACACTGAAGTACGCTCCAGCTATCCTCTTCAGCTGGTATCTCAATTACTCAGCAATTCATTTTTTTGAAAGAACTGAAGTCCCTGCTAATTGTAATTTTACCCATTTTTTTTTCCCCGGACTCTTGACTATCAATACTCAAGTCACTCACGCATTGTTTGTTGGTTGCAACTGAATTGTTCCTGATGTGTTCCATTTTCCACAGCAGCTACTACACAAAGAACAAATGAGCGGGTTTTTGAACATCGAATTGCCCTCCCAGTTGACAGAAACTGTTTTGCAATGTGTTCTCCACTGCTCTTCTTTTTTTTTTTTACACTTCAAGTGCGAATCTGAAATCATTTTTTGTGTGTGTGTGTTTTGGTTCTTTTCAGACAGTCTGTGTGCAAAACTATACGCTTTTGCACAGTCACCGTCTTTTATCCTTTATCTTGCATTATTTTTATTGCTTCCCGTGGCTACGTGCTAAAGATACCATACTGCGAACGAAACTAAACAATTAGGAAGCAAAAAGAAGAGGGTAAAGATAGAGTTGTTAGAGACGTCCCTGGAAGTCAGGTGGCGGTGTTTTTGAGTTGTTTGACCTATGCGGAAAAAAAAATCGTTCTCAAGCTTTTCCTACAGTAAAATTCTCTCTTGATAAAAAGCTCTAAATGTTAACGTGCATTGTCAAAGACTTTATTGAATAAATGTACGCTGTTGTCGCATCTCATAAACTCTTCAATCTCCCTTCAATACTTCCCTTTTTTTATTGCTTCCTTTTTCTTGCAACTTTTATTCATTTATTTAGTTCGTTTTTAGCTCGACTTCCTGTTTAAATGAACGGACTGCACGACGCCTCCTTAGCAAAAACGCTAACGGATGCCGTGTACGCCGCGTTCTTTCCTTCGGGCATCGAGGACGTGGTTCTTGCTGCTATCACACGGCTCGCCATTGGATTTCACCTGAACGTAACGTCGTGCGACTACGACGACGCTGCTGTTTTCTTTCCCCACGTCACGTGTGAAAGCAGCTCCGCGGAGGCCGTTGACACACCACCTCATTCTACCACAGCCTCATTTACAGCAACAACAACGCCAAAAGGGCTCCTGCTTTTTCGCATTCGGTGCAGCTTAGAAAGCGATTGCGCTGAGACGCAGCTGTGCAGCTTCCTCGCCGCTGCCTGCACACTTCGCGTGGTCGAGCGGTTGTGCGTTCACCAGTGGACCATTCCCATTGCAGGGCAAACAAACGAACACATCACCGCTGCCCTGCGCCACGCCGCCACTGCAGACGCGGAGCACACGCGGAAAAACGTGCTGCAGCTGCTGAGTAAGGTGCGCACGCAGTGGGGTTGTATGCTTGCCGAGAAAGATGTTTCTGCACGCTCATCCAACGCGGCTGCATGCATGCCACAGGCCGCGCTGTTGTGGGGACCGCAGTTCTTTGAGTCGCTCACCGACGCCGAAGTCGCCTTCCGCGTCAACTGTGAGCGGCGTGTGATGGAGGATCGTCCTGGTGGACTGAAGTCTGTTGACCTCGCCGCTGCTGCCGGCGATGCCCTGTGGGACCTGCACCACCCACACGCCTGGACGGTCAGTATGCTGTACTACAACGTGGAGTTCTTTCTACTGCAGGACAACGATCAGTGGCTGACGTGCGGGCTGACGCTGAGCCCGCCGCCACCGCCGCGCTGCGGCTACGACATCGATGTCACGTTTCAGTACGGGGCAGAAGTGCTTCGTCACCACATCGGCAGAGCTCTGCGGCGCGGTGAGGTGACGCTGGAGCAGGTAAAGGGTCTCGTGCCACGCGTGTCCGCGGATCGGCAGGAGATTCGCTGCTCGAAAGGCGCGTGTGCGATGCGGTCTGCCTTGGCGAGTGCCCTCTGCACGTACTGCGGCGTTGCAGAAGCAGCGGAGCGCTCAACGTGTCCGGTGCTCATGCTGGACCCTTTCTGCGGAAGCGGCACGACGTTGCTGGAAGCCTGGGTACAACTACTGGAGCGTGACACGGACAGTGGTGGTGTGGGCGTGCTCATGGGAAGCGAGCTGGTCGCTTTAGACATTCGCCGCACGCTGTCCAATACCCGGGAGGACTACCTTGCCACGATGGCAGCGTTGTATGGGTACGCACCACACATCGCTGCCACTAATGCCGCATCTGCGTGGCAGCGCACCGCGGAGCGTGTGATGGAGTGGCGTGCAGCCGTGGAGCGTCGAGTGGCCGACGTTGTAGGCGACGGCAGCTATCTGGCCTGCGGCCTCGACGGCCTACGTGAAGTGCTCTGCCAGGGTGTGCTGTCCCCTGTGAACAAAATAAACATAAGCGATCGCCTGAGCACGCCGAGAGACAAGCCGATGATGGTGGTGGTGCCCAACATGGGCTGCTCGTTTGCGGCAGTGCGGTGTGACGCTACACGAGTGCCGGTGCGAGCTGGCGCCGTCGAGTGCATTGTGTCGGATATGCCCTTTGGTCGACGCTGCGGTTCTCACAAGGTCAATGTTCGTCTTTACCCACCTTTTCTGCGCGAGTGTCACCGCCTTTTGCGCTCTCCGGCATTCTCCACGTCACTGGCACCTGTCACTGTGCCTTGTTTGGCGGAGTGGTGGCACCGTGGCACGAGTAGCGAGACGCCGACGATGGCTAGCGGTGGACGGGCAGTGCTCTTGACTGTGGAGTACCGTTTGATGCTGGAGACGCTGGAACAGCTGAAGGCAGATTGCCCGTTTCACCTTGTGAAACCGCCGTTCCAGGTCGACATGGGTGGGCTCTTTCCCTTTGTTTTCGTCCTGGACAAGTTGAGCTCTGCCTTGCCCACGGAATCGTCTTTAACATAGTATGTTTCGTAAAGTGGCATTTGGTTTGGTAAATAGCAATGCATTCATGTACATGTAAGTAAAGAAGAATAGAAAGAATACTTTGAATATTTTAGCCGATCAAGAAGTGTATGAAGCTCAGCTGCGTTGCGCACAAACACAAAAGAAAAAAAGAGTTCGCGACAAGACTTTACACCTCGTTTAGCATTATAAAAAAAAAAACTTTTAAGCGCACTGAATAATGCACCTTTACTATGTTTTTCTCTATATTTGCAAGTTTCCGGTTTCCGTCGCCACCTCATCAATTTCTTTTCTCGTTCGGCTTGTAGCTCCATTAATCGTTAACTGTTGCAAAATCATCTCCCGCGTACGCGTCACCGTCACAACGGTAAATCGTACTTGTAGCCGTAGGTCACTTTGTTACAAACTGTATCGTCGCTATTACAACCTGATTTCAACTTCCCCTTTTTTTCTTTCTCACTTGTGGGTAGATAGCCGTTTTGCTGCCTCCTATACCGTGTCAAAGAAGAAGAAAAGCAAATACATACAACGCTGAATACTGTTTCAGCAACTTCGCTCTGTGACGTATCGAAACCCCTTTTTTGCCTTTCCCTTGCTTTGAGCTTTTGCAGCAGAGAATTTGTATCGCTCAAATCTTTTTTTTTGTTCTACAAGTCATCGCAGTGTTTTTTTCCCATACTCGTTCTAAACTCCTCATTAGTGGTATATTGATACAGCATTTTGAGTATTTATAGTCGCACATATCGTTTTGTCATACACTTAAATTCAGGCGGACATTCGATCACCAGTCCAATAAAGTTGCAATCTAGAGCAAAAAATTGAAAACAAGGAATTAAAAATCACAACTTAAAAACATGCCATCTCTCAAGAAGAAAGTGCCGCCGCCGCCAAAAGAGCCTGGCACGCACACAAATGCTGAGGTGAAGGAGGCTCTGCACGCGCGCGCGCTGCGTCGCACTATTCTTATCACCGCCGTCGTTTTCCTGCTGCTTGCCTGCTTGGCTGTCATCTCGAACGCCGCCCGTGACGCGGTGGGTGTGACCAAGACGCCGAAGATGGTTCTTATCGTGGCCAAGGGACTCTCGCCGGACATTATCGGCCACGCCATGAACAGCAACAAGGCGCCGTTCACCCGCCTTCTGTACTCGCTCGGTGGCGCCTACAGCGCCATTGACGCCACGGGGGCAAACCGCATGGTGAACCTGCTGACCGGCTCCTCCACCTCGACGGCCACCACCCTCGCCGGCGCCACCTCCATCCTCGGGTGGTTGACGAAGCAGAAGAAGACCGCCGTGGTTGCGGCACCGTCGGCGTACTGGTCGCTCGGCACGGCCGGCACCGAGACGTGCCCGCAGATCGGCCTCTTCGACACGGAGTGCTCCGGCAGCGCGTGCCCGGCCGAGAATGCCGCGGCGTACTGCAACGCGCACCGCAAGTACATCACGTGCAACGACCGCGCGCAGCTGTACCAGGATGAGCTGCCGGCCGCCTTCACCAAGGCCGTGGAGCTCTCCGCCGATGCGCTGTACTTCCAGATCAGCGGCATCAAGGAGGCTGCCGAGAACGACCTTGACGAGTCGGCGCAGGAGCGCAGTGAGGTGAACCTGCTCGACGCCGCGGTCGGCCAAATTGCGATGGCGCTCTCCGCCCGCTCTGCCAAGAAGGCAGAGAACTGGTTGCTCATGGTGACGGGTGACGGCGATAACGCGGCCGGCAAGGCGCCGCTGCTTGTGGCGGCCTACTCGAATGGCGAGATTGTGCAGCTGAACTCCATCCCGTCGGACGCAAAGACGTCGGATGTGGCAAACACCGTGAAGAGGTGGTTCATGGACACGTCCGTCGACAGCAGCCGTCTGCTTGGCATTTGCACCGACGGCGCGACGGTGACAAATTGCAAGAAGTCCTCGTAAGAACTTGTAACTACACACACAGAAGTCCTTTTTCCATGTCATCACTTCTTGTTTCATCTAATTTGGGTCGAATAGATCTTCTTGAAGCAGGAACAAAACTAGCTGCCAGGATGTGAAGAAGATGTGCCGAATGCGCCAATGGAGGGAACAACAAGAAAGTTGTGATTTAATCTTCGAACGCACAAACTCTGCTCAATCAGAACAGTCTCTCACGTTGTTGTGCTACGGTAGAAAAAGTTTGGAAGATCTGTTGCACTTACAATTCGGAGCATCTTTAATAACGCACAGAAAAGCGTGCCTTTGTTTTGCGAAATTAGAGGTGCGCAGGACATGATAATTCTCCGCAAATACAGCTTTTAGCCGTTGCCTCTGACACGCCATTATGCTCGCCTTTTGTGTTGTGATTTTTTATCTTCTTTTGCTCCACGCCAAGCTATAGCCGTGTCGTCAATGCGTTCGATTTTGACGCGATACTTTTTTTTTCCCTTTTTCTTACTCTAGCAGTGATGCGGAGTCGATTGGAAGCCGTCTACTTTACTCTCCTTCGTCAGCTGTTTGTTGATGTCTGTATCTTAATTTCTTCTCAATTTGTTTTTGTGCGCACGGTTTGGGTTGTTTTTATCGGATTGTGGTGCCACAAAATAATAAAAGAATGCAAATTTTATAGTGTTTGTTTTTCCTTGTAAAGCTCTCCTTGGGGTGATGCCTTTCCTTTTTTTGTTGTTTTGCGGAATGTGTGTGCGTGTTTGATGTGGTTTGCGCTTTGTTATGCGAGCAACTGTACTTGATCATCATTATCTTGCCTTTGACGTTTATATTTTTCATAGGGTTTTGTCGCTCTTATCCTACCGAAAACAAAAAATAAGAATCTGTTAAGAGAACCTAAACGGAAGCGTCGGGCTTCGTGGCGAGACACCTAATAAAACAATATTTCTCATGCTTTTCGCGGTGTTAATTAAACCTTCCTGAGTATGCAGCCAGTTGTCTAGAAGTTGAATGAGAATTCAAAATTGCTTAGCAACATTCTCATTCAGCAGACGTTCTTATAGCAGTGCATTTGCACAGCGAAATCATGCAACCTCAGCTCAAAACTTTGGATGCACTCCTTGCGTCGTGCTCTTTCATGTTATGACAGACGGGATAACACAATGCAGCAAATGTCCGAAGAGAAGACCTAAAAAAAACCGGCAATTACATTTGTTTTTATCCTCCAGGCTCCACTTTTTCTTTCTTGAAGGCAACCCAAACATTTGTTGCAGCAATCCAAAAGAGAGAGAGCAATAAACCACTTTCAATTGAGGTTGATCAATTTGACGCCTCTTATATTGATTAGAACACAGGTTATCTTTCTTTTCGGTTTTACCTTTGTGCGTTGATAAAAGAAATTACATAGAAGCACACTCCCAAAATAATTTACTCGGCTTTTTTTAAATATAGAATGTTCACTCTTGACGCAACTCCTCGTCGTACCGCACCGGCGCTGCATGTTGATGCGGCCACTGTGGAAAAACGCACGTCCCCAGCGTACTCCGAGGATGAGCGGTCTCCGCAGGTGCCATCGTCCAGCACCCACACAGAGCCGTTATCTTCTGCGTCTGTTGGCCAACACAAGCTGAAAGCTCTACGTCCAACTACATTCAATCGCACCAATTTGGCAGTGGAGGTACCGCGGTCACCGGCACCGAAACCGCACAGCAACCACCCTTCGAATGGCGTGTCCACCCCTCCCCCTGGAGCAGAGAACCCATTTTCCGCACGCGTGGCTCCGTCGCCAGTCCGATCTATTCTGGACTTTTACCTTGGTGTGTCGCCCTCCCCACGCCGTCCAAGCAAGGAAGAGAAAGAAGATCAAGCACCGCATTCAAATTCGTCCTACGTCACCGACACCAGAGGCGTCGAGCGCCGCGAGGGCTGGAAAGAAGGTAAACAGTCATCACACACATCATCCGCCTCCTCTGCGTCGGACGCGTCAGCCTCAGAAGCCTTTCACCGCAGCCCTGCACCAGCACGCAACTACCTCGACGAGTTTCTCGCTGCAGATGACGATAGCTTCTCTGCAACCTTGCAAGAGCAAGAAAAACTTAGAACAGAGAGCATGTCGGAGAGGAAAGAAGCTGCCGACGTACAAACGCCACGTCTTACCTTGGAGGCTAGATCGCCACCCAGACCCCATGTGGTGGGCGTGGCAATGGATCACTCACCGGTAGTGCCTCAGATGTGGGAGGAGACGAGCTCCTCTGAGTCTGATCCGTCTTCCAGGTCCAGCTCCTACGTGGTGGAGGTAAGCAAAGCGGAGCCAGAGACGTGCACCCCGTTTACAGAAGTCGAGGCAGATGTAATGCACAACGACGTCGTGTCAACGCAGCCGTCACCCGCTCCGACAACATCTTTTTGCCAGCACTGCCGTGCGCGAGCAGTTGCGGAGACTGGCAAAGCAAAGAACCGATGCAGCGGAGAGACGATGCCAACCGGCGCAGAGGAGTCAGTGGAAGTGGAGAGAGCGCTGCAGTTCCCTGCCCTGCCAACAGCCGAAGAAGTGCCGCTCACATCAGTGCCGCACCTGACATCATCCTTTTCGGTCTGGAAAGACGCAGCAAAAGTAACAAACAGTCCTCAAGAGTCCCAACTTTTGCGCGCGACGCCCACCAGTGCGGCAAAGCAGAGCGAGGTGCCGTCGCCTGCTTCCCCGCAGCCAGAACAGACGCCACCATTGCCAGCGGCGCCAGTTGCACGAGTGTCGCTGCACTCACGGGGGGAACAAGAATGGGGCACAACGCCGAAGCCGACCTCGTTGAAAGCGCTCACGGCACTCTCCGCCCTTCTGCAGCACCCTCGCGAAACGTTGGTTTCACAGAAGGTGGCCGCAGCTTCATCATCACGTCACACTGGGGAAGGGCCACAGCAGGCTCTGGTGAAACCGTTCATGCAAACACAAGCAGATGTCGCATCCACTGCACAGTTCTTCTACACGCCGAAAGAGCCACAGGAGCTGTCGCGTCCGGTAAGAGGAACATCTTCGCCGCATCGCCACACGTTTGCTTCGGCGCAGCACGAAACACCGTCAGCGGACAATCGCTTCACCGCTTTGCTGCCAGATACACGCCGTGATCCAACGCACAGGACTGTTTTATTGTCCACCGCGGCTGCTGCTGCGGCTGCTGTTGCACCTGCAGCACCAACACGAATTCGGCGGCGCCGCAGCGTGGTGGCGCGTCTTTACCCAAACACATTGAAACGCGGGGCACAAAACGATGCGCACGTTGCCAAAGGAGAGCACGATAGAAACGTGAAATCTGCGGAGCCGCCACGGTGGAATGTGTCCACAAAGATCCACTACAACTGTCTGACAGAAGGCATAGAGACTACCGAAGACGCTGAGAAGATGCATCGTGCACGCAGTCGCGCTGCCCTGGGCGGCTACGTAGCGAGTCGTGCAGGCAGCCAGAGTCGAGGGGCTTCGCCCAGATCGTCGTCACCACCACCACCACCAGCTCTTCAGACGCGCACCACGTTGCTGAGGCTGCAAGCGATGTCGGCGCGTAAAGCGGAAGAAGCCGCACGGCTGGAGGAGGAGCTGCATCCCTCGTTTCGACCCGAGCTGGCCCCACGCAGTGCGCGGATCTGTCGCGAAAAGTTGCGGGAGCTGCAAGCGGCAGAGACCACGGCAGAAGCGCAGAATGGCAAAGAGGAGCACGTTGCAGGCGTGCCTGACAATTATCCGTCACTCGTGCACGCAAAAGACGAAAAGGGGCCCGCAGGCTTCACAAGCAATCCGCCCTGCATTTTAAAAAGTGCTAGAAGTGAAGGCGTACAACGCAACAAGAGCCGCAGTCGATCCATCAGCAAAGAAAACAGCGTTGCTCAAGGGCAGCCCGTTGGGAAATTATCTAGCCAATTTACAACCTCACTAAAGCTTACGCGGACAGCGTCTCAAGTGAGTGAGCGTCTTTTTGCAGAAGCAGAGCAGCGCAAGGCACGTCAACAACAGCGACAACAAGAGCACGAGCGTGAGATGCAAGCCCGCGAGCAGGCGGAACGACAGAGCATGGTGCGGTCGTCGTTGCTGGCTCAGCAAGACCCTGTTTCACGTCGCTCGTCGGCGGATGCCCACACAGAAGCATCTGACGGACCGACACCTCGGCGGACGATGTCTACTATAGAGGCAGCAGGTGCTCGTAACACCGGTGGAACAAGAGATTCAAAGCCAACTGTTCTTGCTGCTGCTGCTGCCGAGGCCGAGGCGACTCCCGTCATGCAAAAGCATGAAGCAATTACCCATGCACCCACGCCCAGCCACGCAGTACCACGAGTGGATTTGTATAGTGTCTCGGACAACGACAAGTCACAGGGTGCAGGTGCGCGAAAAGGCACGGAGGCGGAGCATCGGCAACGGGTAGAAGATCGACTCTTGGCCCTGGAAGAAGACCGTCGACGCCGGCTGTACCTCATGCGCCACTATGCCGACATGCATGACGCCTCCACGGGACAGAAACTGTTCATGCCGTTTACCGGACGGTGAAAGCCCAGCTGCTTAAAGTTAGAAGGTAAAGAGGGCCTATTTTTAATGCTTTATTTTGTACTTGTTAGAATTTTTTAAGCTTATAGAGAGACTTTCCTTTTTTTTTAAATGGAACTTGAGATGCTACACATAAAGAGGCCAAATCGACGAGTATAAACGAAACATTTAGCTCACGACAAAGAATAAGTTACTTTTATCAAATGTCCAGCATGGCGGAAGTCGATTTTGTTGAGTTCAAGCTTCGATAATATTAAGCTGCGGCTTTTCATGCGCGAAGGTAAACGGAAAAAAACTCTTTCGATTTTGTAGTCTCATGTTTTATGCTGACACAAAGAATTGGTGCGACAAATTGTGAGGTTTTTGACTCCTTTAACTTCCTTTAGCTACAGTGCAAAAATAGAAACAGCCACTTCTTCAATAAGAGTAAGACATCGTATTTCTCTTAGATCACCTAACGCGCTGTTGAGTAAGATCTGTTCCACGAAAAGCAAAAAAAAAAGCTAAACACAAGTTATACGGAGATGCGGCGTCGTGTCGGTGTTGGCCACGTGCTGCAGGAGCGGCAACAGCAGCAAAAAATGGCCGATCTCGGTGCTCAAATTACTGCGGAGCGAGTAGGTCAAATCGAGGACCAGCTCGAAGAGTTGCAAGGACAACTGCAGAAGCTAGCACAGAACCACAAGTCTGACATCAAGGAAGATCCCGTGGTGCGCGCCCGCTTTCGACAGCTGGCGGACTCACTCGGCGTGGATCTCATTTCGTCCAAGAAGAACGTCTTTGCCGGTGCGTTGGGCCTCGGTGACTTTTACTACCAGCTCGCCGGTCGCGTGGTCGAGGCGTGCATGCAGGAGCGTAAGTTCTGCGGCGCCTACGTGCCGCTGCAACGGGTCCAGTTCTTTGTGCAGAAAGCCTACGACGCCAGCACGCTGACGAGCGGCAACGCTCAGAATCGCCACCATTACCTCCACCTTCACAGCAGCAGCAGCAACAGCAAGAGCAACGACAAGAAAGAGGAGCAGGAAGTCAAGCGCACCGTCATCTCCGAGGCGGACATCCTGACGGCGCTGTCAAAGCTGTCCGTCCTCGGTGCTGGTTACAACGTGGTGAAACTGGGGGGTGTGTCGTACATTCAAACCACCCCTGACGGCGCACGAGGCGGCGACCACGTTTTGCTGCTGAACTACGTGCTCCGCCTGCAGAAGGAGCAGGTAGCAAAGGCGAAGAA
>MDUD01008550.1:0-13945 GCA_002216565.1 Crithidia mellificae | reverse complement strand
AAATTTATCTTCTTACGTGACAAGCTATTATGAAGATCTAGAAATGAAAGAAAAATAATAAAGTGCAATCTAAGACATAAAAGGCAACAGAACGCGGCATGTGCTGCTCAGTACAGTTGATGCGTCACAAAACCAGTGAACCACATTTTCTATTGCAACTAGCTGGTCGTTTCTCAGATACTCAAAGCACAATAGTCGGGCATTCAATTCCAGCCCTGTGCTGTTGGCCTTACATTCGAGTGCAATTAGTCGTCAGGTGCGGGAAAAAAATGGAACACATCCAGCAAAACCCACTAGCTCCCTTTTGCTTTCTTTCGATCACTTTCAATATTCGTAGCTTTTTATTTTAGGAAGAGCTGAGCGCACATCAACGTCACGTCAAAAAAAAAGGGAAAGCGACAACAAAGAAAGGTAGTGTACATCTATATAATTCAAAAACGTTCTCTCGTGATAGAGCAAAAAGTAACCTTCGTTTTGTTACTTTCAGCAGTCTTACAAGCCGTAAATCTTGTTAATCTCCGCAGTGGTGAACTCCGTCTTCTTCGGCTTGCTCATCCGTTCCACGGAAGCCTGAAAATCCTCCTTTGACATCTTCTTTGCCTTCACGCTCTCAGGATGAAAGGCGTAGCGCTTCTCGCTCTCCGCCATGTTGGCCTTCTTGCGCGCCACCGTCTCATCGTAGAGGCGCCGCACACTCGCTTCCGTCTCCTCTGGCGAAAGCTTCTTCGCAGACGCGGCGCTGGCATCGCGGCGGGCCATGGTGCCGGATGCTGCCAACGCCGCCATCGCGTCCATCTCCGCCCGACGCTGCCGGCGCTGCTCCATCTCGTCCTCCACCTGGCGACGGACGCTCTTCTGCAGCGCCTCCTCGGAGAGGGTGGTCGGGGCCGCCACCGGGTAGTAGCGGGCATCCAGGTCCGCCAGCGTGGCCTCCTTGTGCGAGAGGGATTGGGTGTAGAGCCGGTCCACCAGTTGACCTTCCTCCTCAGGGGTGAGGTAAGCGCGACCGATCACGCCTTCGTCATCGAGGTTGGTCGTCATGCTCCCGTTCGCTGACCCCTCTGTTTGTGTGTGTGTGTGCTATTGTGGCTTGCTGCCGGCGCAGACTCACAGAAATGTCTATGCAAACGACCGCCAAGAGCCTGTTTGTAAGCCTATAAACAAAAGTTATGGGGACAAGACGGGACAATGGTGAAAAAAAAAAAATCACTAATTGAGTGAAAGATAGACGAGCAAAGCTACAAAGCATCCAGTGGGCCGCTTGCTACGTCACTCTATAATCTCAGATACAAGTTTAAACGTTGCCATCTCTCTTTATGATGCAAAATGTAATCTGTGCTTTTCAATGGTCCAGAGTAAGCGTAGATTAAATCTCAGGATTCCCCAGATGAACGAAGGTAATATGAAGGACTACTTTTGTTAACGTTTTTGCTGCAATAGCTAGAAACAAAATCTGTACTGCGGGTGAAATACGAATTGGAAAGAAAAACGTGGCAACCAAAAAAAAAAACGAAGAAAAAAACCTTGTCACAACCGCAAGAAGGTCAAATTGTGGCGCAAACACCGGTTTTCGAAGATTATTCCCTTCAATCGGTGCCAAATAAAAACGTGCTTGCAGCTAGAATCTACATCAAGCAGCATTGGTTCTCTGCGCGGGGAGCAACACGTTCTGGTTCTTGCTGTTGCATTTTTCCCGGAAGAAAAGTGAAAGTAGTCCTAAAAATGAACGAAAAGCTGCGCCGGTCACTGATCAAAGTGTTTTCTCTGTGGTGAAAAGAGCACATAACAAAATAAAAAAAGACGACGCATTTTGCTGCAATTGAGAATGAAATACAAAAAAAGAGGTGTAACGTATTAGCGATTTGGGTACTGCATGAACAAAAAGAGAAAAGCTGCATCAAAAAAAAACATTTCTTGGCTGTTGTTTGAATGGTGGTTTTTTGTTCTTTTTTTTTTGGCGATAATGGTAAGCAACGGAAACAAAAATGTAAAGAAAATACAGCTTAATGAAGGTTCAGAAGTCAAGGAGAAATTTCGAATAAAGTAATAGTTAAAGAAGATCAGAGAATGTGTCTCAGCGCGCCTCCTTATTAGCTTTAACTCCGCCCACTCTTGAGAAACGCCTCCACGATGTCCTTGTCGTGCCGGTAATAGTGCTCCACCGTTTTGTGTTTCTTGTCGTCCAGGTCCACCGCCCCTACCCGATACACGTCAACTCCCCGCTGCACGAACACACCGCCCACCTCCGCCGGCACGCCCGTCAGGCGGGAGCACGGCGAGGACGTGTCCGGTTCTCCACGGCGCGACGACACAGCCACCATCAGCGACACATCCTTCGCCGTCGTCGACACGTAGAAGCGCTCGAGGCATGTGGCCAAGTCAACCAGCGGCCGCACCTTGCGTGCCTCGTCGCGGTGCAGGGACTTGTTGTTCGCCTCCGCCGCAGTGCAGCTGCACTCGGCAGCGCCGTCACCAGGCAGCACCATCCACTCGACGGCGTGAGGGTCCTTCGCGGTGGTCCAGCGGTAGAGAAGCTCGACATCCAGCACGGGAATCTGCCGCGACGCCACCACGTCCGCCGGCTCATCCGGCGAGGGCGGGGCACAGCCGCAGAGCTGCAGGTGAGCCAGCGGGGCCAACACACCAGAGGCGTCGACGGCGTCCGCGATGCCGTGCAGCTCCGCCAGCGTGAGCGTCTTTGGGTTGCCGTTACCGTGTGATGAAGCGCGGGATGGGTGGTAGCTGATCACCTTGAGGTTGTTCTGTGGACTATGCAGGAGACGCTCCAGTCCCTCGCGTGAGGACAGGGAAGGGCGAAAGAGGAGGTTGGGGCAGTACGCCGCCAGCACGGGCGACCCAGGCTCCGCAGGCGCTGCCGCTCCTGCTGCTGCTGGGGCAGACGCCATCGCACCCGGCACCTCCCCGTCCTTCTCGTCTCGCACCTCCTTGTAACAAAGCATCTGCGCGTAGCGGCAGTGCCGGTGTTTCGCCTCCTCTATCCAAAACGTTTCGCCGTCCACGACGATGCCAATCACCTGCGGCTGCTGCCACGCGCTCTTCGGTTTCACCTCTACGGTGTAGTCCGCCACCCGGCCCGGCTCGTCACCGACCGCCACGTCCAGCTGCAACAGCTGCGCCGGGTCACTGGTGAAGTTCGGCACAATCGTCGCCTCCGTTGCGCCTTTGATGAGCTTCAGGTGCTTTGCCGGGACCACCGCTTCAATAGCGTGGTACAGCGCCGGCTCCAGCGGCACCACGTGGCGGCTGCCAGCGTAGGCCTTCAGGGCACGGTAGCACTCCGCGCACTCCTTGTGGGCCGCGCTGCGGATGCGAAGTGCCGCACGCTGCGTCACCGCTGACGCCAGCAGCGATGGCGGCGCATTTGGGATGTCGGCAAGGGGGAGGTCCACCACAACGTTCGCCTTTCCCGCGCCAAGAAAGATGATCTGAGTCTCACTCATCCTTTTTCTTTCTCTTTTTCTTTATGATGCTCTCGTTGCGGTGAACAAGTATGCAAAAGGTGGTAGCTACGCCTTTTTCCTTAGCAATCTAAGTGTATTTAACACAAATAATTTTGAGATTCAAACGTTGTTCTTTCCGTTGTTGTTGTTATTGCTACAAGTACGCTTGACGAAGCAACAAAACAGTGCTGTTTGGTTAAATCCGTTCCCCCGGCGAGTGATCTTCTGCTTTTTAAGTTCCGGAAGCAACTTGTGCTCGACATCGCTGCCATCAGGTTCCAGCAAAAAGCAAAAGGAGGAGTGTCAAAAAGGCCGATGAGGCAGCGGGAGAAAGAGAGGAAGCGTAAAGAAAATTTTTAAAAAACCAGGGCAGAGTCATTTAATGCGTATTTAATACATTATGTGGCGCTTTCTCGGCTTGTGGAATAAAGTTGTACGCTGCGCACACCACGCAAAGGTACCAAGCTCCATGAAAATGGAGTACGACGTAGCACACAAATGCGTCTGGTGACTGCTTTAGAAGCGTTGCGCTTCTTACAAAAAGTATTTGTCGTTTTTGTATTCGTTGGTTGCTTTTATTAGACGTTGCGTAAGCAGTTAGGTAAATATCTTAAGTTCTGCACATCATTTACTGAGGTGCCTCGAGCTTGGAGAACGCGAAACGGAAGTTCAAAAAGAACGAGTAAGCCTTGTGAAGAGATAGGTGTCGCGGCGTAAAAAGGAGCACTTAGCGAACTGATGCACAAATGCCCTTTCTCCAACAATTACACAAAGCCAAACCAACGCGCAAAGGTACAGATGTAGGAATATCATTACATGTCAAGTCCTCAAGTGCTCATCTTGGCCGATCGGCTGTTAAGCTGGGACTTCGGTGATGCATTGGACGTTGCAGTTGTTGCTGCCTCGGCGTCTGCCGTTCGCCTCTGTAAAATCTGCAGAATGGCGTGGACTTGGAGACGCGCGTGCGGGTCCTGCTCCATGACTTGCGCGCGATTCAGCGAGCGCTCCGGCTTCGCCGGAATCTTTACAAAGCCTTGACGACGCAGCAGTTGTGCGGCGCGAAAGCACTCATCTGCGCTCCACCGCTCGATGGCAGCCCGCACATACGGCGACAGCGCATCCGGCGAGGCGGAGACCCCTTCGCGCCTCTTGTCGGCGTCCCGCTGCTCCTCTGCGCTCTGTCGGTATATCTTTCCATCGTCACTCTCCTCCGCCGTCAGTAGTTCGATAGCACGGGCCCACTTCATCGGGCCTGTCGCCTCGTCGGCCCACAACATCAGCTGCTCTGGTAGATGTTGCATAAAGCGGCGGTGGGATAGCAGAAGAGATGTCGCGGTGCCCCCGCAGGGCCGGAGTGCCTGCACGAGAGCCACTCGCTCCGCGTTGGTGGGATGTCGCAGCTCGTGAAAGAAAAAAAGGGCCGCCCGCCAGTCCGCGACGGCGGGGTCCGCGACACAGCGAAAGAACAGTTTGGAGGCAAAGGCAGCGGGGATCGGGAGGTGCACCACACGGCTCAAAGCAGTTTGAAGTGCTGTCAGAAGCACCACGCTTGCAAAAGGCGTGGGATGCGCTGTCGTATGCTGTTGCTGCTGTTGTGTCAGTGAACATGAGTTGGAAGCGGTCACAGGAGAAGAATACAGGGAACACGGAGCCTCTGCAGGAGGCGGGTCAACGGTGCGGCGCACCGCACGCCGGGCCTGCTTCAGCACCCCACTAAGTTCCTCCGCTTCTTGCAGTCGGTTGAACAGCATCTGCGCCTGCTGCATCGACGCTGTCGCGATGTCAGCTGCAGTCTTCTCCGCTTCTCTGGTGGTGCTGCCATTCGACGCGCGAACGGGAGACGACGCAGCGACGCACGCGCGCCAGAGCTCCTCACTCGAAAGAAAAACACGCAGAAGACGCGCAAGGCACATCATCAGCGCACGGCGAGCCGGGCTGTCGAGACTTATCTCAGCCATGCGCCGCAGCGCTTTCAGACACAACACGGGATTGCCCTGCGCCGCCGCGGTTTGAAAGCGCACCGCAGCAGAGAGAGCAGCGGATGTGGGCCGCAGCCGGGCCAGCCGGCACGCGGCATCGCTGTCACCGCCACTCCCGCTCACGTGCTCAAGGTGGCCGAGGCATGTCAGTAGCCAATGCTCCTGCGCGCTGCGACCTGCCGTCGCCTCGGCCTCGACAACACGGCGTACCGTCGCGACAGGCAGAACACCGAGAAGGCGTTGCAGCCCGTGACTGTCCACGTCCTCCGCTCGCACCCTTCGCTGCCCCGCAGCGCGCACCACGAGCTGCAACACCGCTTCGTCATTCAGCACGGCAAAGGCGGCTCCGAGAAGCATGCGCCGACGGGATAGACGCTCCAGCTGCGCTGCCACGCGCGTGTGCGTCGTCGTGGCTTGTGAGATGCGATGTACTTCCTCGCACAGCTGACGCGCGTCATTGAATTGGCGCAACTCAATCAACAGCAGCGGAAACACAGACGCGTCGGCTGCCGCGCTCGCCGCAGCGTCCAGCGCGGCCCAGTGCTGGAGGGCAACGTGCGGCGGGGCCGCGTACCCAACCTGCGCCATCGCCTCCCGCAGCGACGGCGGCGGCGGCTTGAACTTGTCCGTCTGCGGCCGCTGCACCCCGTGGGCAGACGGCGTGAGCTGCACCAGCCCCTCCTCAACTTTCCGCTGCAGACGTGCGCAGACTTGCAGCGCAGCCTGCCAGTGCCCGAGCAGCGTGTGCGCCGTCAGGACTGCCGGCAGTGCCAGCGCTGCGCGGTCGAGAACGACGGACGGCACCGCGCGGGCGGCGGCGCTGACGAGGGTGGCGTCGAGAGGAACACGCAGCAGGCACGCCGCCTTGAACACTGCGAGGGGCCAGTGGAAGCGCTCGGTCGCCGGCAGCTGCACCGCACCCCACGCCGCCAGTTGCGCAATGCACCGAAGGAAAATGTCCTCTGTTAGCCGCGGCTTTGCCTGCSCAGTTCCGCTGCGCGCTGCGGTAGCCCCTTCCAAGGTGTGCGTCGTGCGCAAATACACGGCGAGATCACGCAGCAGCGCCGCGCAGGCGGCAGGGGTGGTGGCTGTCTTATACCGCCACTGCTGCAGCGCATTGTCTGCGCTCCACGACGTGTGAAGTTCATCCGTCAGGGAGTCGTCGACAACACTTTTATCAGGCACAGTTGACTCACTCACCGGGTTGCGCATGCTGCGGATCTTGCTGGCTTCCGCCGTCGTCTTGAGCACGGCGTGGGTCAGAGGGGAAACGCGAAAGTGATGGGCACGTGCGGAGGCAGGGATGACCTTGAAGAAGTACTGCTGCCGCGGCACACTCGCCGCGGCACACACGAGCTGGGACACAGCAGAGGACTGAAAGGTGCCGCACTCGATCTCCGCGTCACCGTCGTCAGTTTCCACCGCAGCAGTCGAGGCACCTGTGTCAGTGCCTGGCGTCGCGCCCGCCGTGTCGATCTGCCGCATCGCAAGGAGCACCGAGCGCAGGCGGGACAGCGGACGGGCGTGGGGACAACTCGACAGCACGGCGTGCCGCGAAGCGGCGGCACCCGACAAGGCGTACGCCAGCGCCTGCGGGTACGTCAATGTCGCCGCCGCTGCTGGTGATAAAAGAACGTTGGAAGGGGAGCCGGACGACGAGGAAAAAGACTGCCCCTGTTCTTTTATGTGCTGCGTCGTGTCCATGTAGTCGCGTAGGTCTGCTGGAAGCACCGTGGTGGATGACACGAGTGGCACGAGGGGGGCTGCCACATCGTAGCACTGCGCTGCGCTAGCCAGGGAAAGCGCGAAGTGCCAGTCGGCTCGCTTGACGCTGCTCACCAGGCGCCGCGTGAGCGTGCCAGCGTACATGCGCGTTGCAGCGTGGTGCAGCACCGCTGCTGTCAGCACGACCCCGTCTGGCTGCTGAATGAGGCCAGGGGGAAGAGACGTCAACACGGCGCGCGCGCTCGCGTACGTTTGCTGATCTGCCGGCTGAGCAAAAAACGCATGGAGCCCTGCTAGCCACGTCGCGCTACTCTGCGTAGCCAAAGCTTCCCTTTCAGTGATTGCTCCAGAAATTGGAGTTGTCGGGGTCAACGATGACGTGTTTTGCGTCCATGCATCCCCTGCAGAGGTGTTGAGACGACTAAAACTCTCTTTTCCACCGTCGTCGCGGTAGTTCGTTGCTTGCTTCAACACCTCCTGCACGTACTTCGCGTAGCCTCGGCGCGTTGACAGACGAACTGCGTCGCTCTGCGTCACCACCGCCAACGCCGCCGCCCAATTCCCCACTTGGCCTTCCAGCGCAGCGTGGCAGAGCACCAACTGCTCCCGCGCTGCGCGAGACAACGATGCACGGCCGAGCAAGGTGAGGTGCTTCGCCAACTCGAGCGCCATCGCAGCCTCGCGCGGGGAGCGCTGCCCAAGGCCGTAGCCGTGCCGCATGACTCTATACGGAATGGGGAGGAGACCACCGGGCAGCAACGGACGTTCACGCAGAGCGGCGGTGACTAGCCGCGCAAACTCCACCATATACGTGGATTTCGTCAGCAGGGTGTACGCCTGCACAAGGGCGGCGTCCACGACGTCGGTCATGTCGTACGCCGTCAGCACCGCCCGCGCAACCTCGCGCGGCGACGCCGCGGCGGCGATGTCGTGCGCGATGAAGTCGCGCTGCGCCGGCGACAGAGCCTCCAGCTGCCACGGCAGCAGCCTCAGCGCCGCCTGCCAGGGCACCCGTTGTCGCTGCAGGACCCGCCAAATCAACTCAGCGTTTTTTTGTGTGGTGAGAAGGGAAGAGGTGGCAGCGCGTGCTCTGTCCTCCTCTGATGTTGAAGTGGCTGGGGAGGCGGCAGCGGCGGCGGAGGCTTCGCAGTGCGCAACGGTCTCCGCTAAGAGGGACGACGCGGGAAAGGTGGCGGTGAGGGGGGGTGCAGCCCGCAGCTCCTTCCACCTTCGTAGCAGCAGCTTCTTCGTGTGTGCACCGCCCTTACTGCTGCAGTGCAGCATGCGTGATGCCGTTACACACCACCATTGAGTTGAATGCATGGCAACTCGCTACTTCGGCGCAGTGGAGGAAGGACATAAGACTAAACACACCCTTAAGCGCGTGTTTGCTCGTCCTGTGCGCAGGGGGGTGAGGGTGAGGGTTATCTATACGAGAAGTCTCTAATTATCAGTCTTGGTAGAGAAATGTGCTTTTTAGACCTCTTCGAAAGGGTGATATATTTTTCGCTTGCGACCTTTACTTTTGCCCAGGAAAAGTGCTATGGAAGGAGGACAGGGAAAAGTGGTTCTCGAGTCGTTTTCTGCCAAAGCTCCATCAGAGTAGGAGCTGGAGTCACTGCAAAAGCCGCATTGTATTTCGAAAAAGAGAAAAGGTGTTTGCAGAACCTATGCAAGCTGCCACATACCACCAAATATATAAAAAAAAAACAATCTCTTCTCCACTTCAACGCCTCAGATATATATTAGGGTTTTCTATCAATGGAGAAACAACACAGCCTAGTCTTTTTTGTAGCAGATTTTACGGCGCCAAAAAAAAACTGCTGCGTTTTCTGGCCAAGGTGCTCGTAGCGTTACATCTTCTTTTTCCTCTTTAAGCGGACCATCGCTGCACTTGAACATCTATTTGTTTGTTTTTTTTATTAATTATGTGATAAAGGAACCAACAGAGCAAATCAGACAAAAAAAAAGGGTAAGCTGAACAACAACAACGCCACTAAAGAAAAAGGTCTAATCCAAGTCAAGTAACGAAAAGCGGTGGTACAAGTTGCACATGCCCACAAGCAAAAAAATATATAAGCGCGCATGAGCCTCTCACAGCTCACGCACCCCCTCTCTTGCCTCGCCCAATGTCATGCCGGCGCACGACAAAAAAAAAAACACTCAAAGGAAAAGATTAGTGGCTGGTTCACAAGCATAATGTGAGAGAAGAGAATGCACGCACACTACATCATGAACTGGTTCGGCGACCAGCGGCGCTGGAACATGCGATCCTTGTGCTTCCAGCCCGCCGTCTTCGAGTCAGTCCACACCAGCGGACGCGGGCTCTTGTCAGCGTGTGGGTGCACGCTGCCCTCGTAGAGCCACGCCTTCTCCAACGGCGCCGTGCGCGTCTTCAACTTTCGCACAAAGTGATGGTTCACCTCATCCTTCAGGTACCACCACATCACCATGCACGGATCGCGCTCGTACATTTCCGACAGGCGCACGCGGTACGACCCACCTGGGTAGGCGGTCTGCCAGGTGATCGGCACTCGAATCCAATTGTCGCCGGTCATGACGGCATCTTTGATATTTGTAATAACGACGTGGTCGCCGGTGATCATGCCCGGCGTGAAGTCTGGCCGGTGTTGGCCCGTGATGTACTGCGCCGCGATCTTCGCCACGTGCGGTAGCTGCTCTCCTCGCGCGTCCAGCAACCACCAGCGCTCGCCCTCGCGGCACAGCCACTGCTTCGACAAGTCGTTGTACAGCGGAAGGCCTTCGGGGTGAAACTTGTGGCGGCGCAGGACACTCTTGAACGGTGCCGCTACGAGCACAGTCTGACGCAGCATCTTGCGGTGCGAAAGCAAACTGTGGAGGGGAGTATAGATATATATACTCAACAACAGTTACAACTTCAAAGAGCCGGTGCTATTAGAGAGGGGAAAAAAAGCACTATCCGTTGCTAGTCTGACAAAAAAAAAGGGAAAAAGCTAGAACGCAGACGCACACCAACTTTTCCTCTTTTGCTTCCTCTTCCCTTTAACTTCAAATGACTTATCCGCCACAACAATTGCACAGCTGCACGCACAGCAGCTTTGTCTGTGTTTAAGTAGTACTAGATGTAAATGCGCGTAATTGCAAAGTAGAGAGCCGAAATGTGTAAGGTGACAGCGGAAGAATAAGAAAAGGGAAGCATTGGGAAATGAGATTGTGAGAAACGGATGCCAGCAAGGTTGTGAAGGTTTGTGTCATTTGATGACTCAAATATTAAAATAAAGCCACATTAAAACACTCAACCTTCAATATGAAGCTCAGCCCGCAAATCGAATCGACACCTCAGACAACAGTGAGCTGAAACAGTAGTGTAACGGGTCATGTCCGTCTCAGCTCAGTAACGTGGTCGGTACCTGGAGTGAGTCCGAAAGCTTTGCAGCAAAAAAAGAAAAAAAGCTGCTCCGTCCGATACTGCTACGCAAAAGCTCTCTCACACCGGATGCTTCGCAGAAATAAGAGGTCAGACGAAGTTCAAGGTGAGCCATTTGCGCTGCCGGGCGAACTCTCTCGTTTCAACAACGGACAAATAATAACGTAGAAGTGCTACAAACCTTTTGCAAAGGAGCAACTCTGGTCAGTCTCCGGCTTCTTCACCTCTTCTCTTGGCAAATCGTACCTTCTTTGTTGTTTATTTTAATTCAATTGGGAAGCTACTAAACTTCAATACAATTAACACTGAACAATAGACGTCAAGTCAGTCGCTTCCATCATCGCAGATTAAAAGAGCCGAGTAAGATAAGAGATGAAAACAACACCAACAAAAACAGCAACAGTGCGACAGCGCAACGTACGCACTTACGCGAGGACAGCTGTGAGTGAGAAAGGAACGTCGAAGAAGCAGTCAAAACATTTGTATAATGCGCCGACTGAGACCCTTCAAGTCCTTCATTCCCCTCAGCACCGATACGCGCAAAGTACTTAATTGCTTCGCGTGCGGCAAAAAAAAAATGGGGGAAAAGATCATACAGCACAACGACAAAAACAATAACTCACATTTGAGCTACAACGATAGTCAAAACAAATCACAGAACAGAGGGAAAAAAAAAGTATCAATAAAACACGGTCTAATAGTGAAGGCTGGAGGTCGGTATGTCGAATATGCCACTTAATCCGCCTATTTTGCTTTATTTCATCAAACCGCAAAGGAAAAAAAATTCAGATACTACAAATAATGGTAAAAATATAAAAACAGCGATAAGAGAGAAAAGAGAGAACTCAGCCAAAGTTCTTCTTCTGCTCGAAAGACGGCGGCAGCAAACAACGAAACAAGGAAAAATGAAAAAGAAAAGAAAGCATTAATTAAGGCAGAAGTCACAAGAGAGACACGTGTGTACTGCTCTTTCAACCCATAAAAAGAAAGATGAGCACAGGAAGCAAAACGAGAGAAAAGTAACAAAAGCACGTGCTTGCCAGACTAGGCACAGCTACATTCCTATGCATTTCCTCTTTTATCGCTCTCACCTCCGCGTACACACCTTCCCCAAACACACACATACACACGCAGTGGGACTCTGTCAAGCTACCCTCACCCGCTTTACTGGAGGAGAGAGTTGAAAGCGGTAATGATCTCCTCGTTCTGCTTCTTGAAATAGTCGATGTTCGCCTCCTCGCCCTCGATGGGGTCGCGGAACTTCATCTCCGTCAGCCCGGTGTAGATGGTCGGGATCTTCTCGCGGATGTAGTTCCACGTGATCTTATGGTCGCCGGCGGACTCGGCCACCACGCGCTGAGCCTCCTCGTAGAAGGTGACAATGTTGCGCAGCATCCAGCAGGTCTTGTAGAGCGGGCAGAACTTGTCGTACGGGGTGAAGGCGTTCTGCTGCAGGAATTCCTCACGAATGACCTTGGCCACCTCGAGGATGATCTTGTCCGACTCGGAGAGGGAGTCCTTTCCTACCAGCTGCACAATCTCCTGCAGCTCCTCCTCGCGCTGCAGAATTTCCGACACGACGGCGCGCAGACGCATGTAGTCCGAGTCGAAGGTGTTGAAGAAGGGCTCGAGGGCGTTGAGGTACTTGGAGTACGAGATGAGCCAGTTCACGGACGGGAAGTGCTTACGCTGGGCGAGGCGCTTCTCCAGACCCCAGAACACCTGCACGATGGACAGCGTGGCCGACGTCACCGGATCGGAGAAGTCACCGCCTGGCGGGGACACCGCACCGACGATGGTCACGGAGCCCTGGCGCTTCGGGCCGCCAATGCACGTGACGAGGCCGGCGCGCTCGTAGAAGGAGGCAAGGCGGGCGCTGAGGTAGGCGGGGTAGCCACCATCTGCTGGCATCTCGGCCAGACGGCCGGAAATCTCACGCAGGGCCTCGGCCCAACGGGAGGTGGAGTCGGCCATCATGGCGATGTGCTTGCCCATATCACGGTAGTACTCGGCGAGGGTGATGCCGGTGTAGATGGATGCCTCACGGGCAGCCACGGGCATGTTCGAGGTGTTCGCCACCAGGCACGTCCGCTTCATAATGGATTCCTCACGGCCGTCAATGACGGTCGTCAGCGTCGGGAACTCCATCAGCACCTCCGCCATCTCGTTACCGCGCTCACCGCAGCCAACGTAGATGACACAGTCGGAGTTGGAGTACTTGGACAGGGCCTGGCTGATGACCGTCTTGCCACAGCCGAAGGCACCGGGGATGGAGCACGTACCGCCCTGCACGGAGGGAAAGAGGGCGTCGAGCACGCGCTGGCCCGTGAGCAAGGGGTGGTTGCCCGACTCCTTCTCCGCCACCGGACGCGGCGTGCGGACGGGCCAGCGGTGCATGAGGCGCAGCGACTTCTTCTTTCCGTTGTGCTCAATCTCCACCACGTCGTCGTCCAGCGTGTAGTTGCCGCCGGGCTGCACCGAGGTGACGCGGCCCTGCATGTTCGGCGGCACCATGATGCTGTGGTTGCTCATCAGCGAGTTCTCCACCACGGAGCCGAGAATGTCGCCGCCGGTCACGATGTCGCCCACCTTCACCGTGGGGGTGAAGTCCCACTGCTTGTGCGCATTCAGCGCACGCACCTGCACACCCTTCGGGATGAACACGTTCTGCACCATCTGGTAAATCGTGTCGAGCGGACGCTGAATACCATCGAAGATCTCGGACATGATGCCAGGGCCCAGCTCGAGAGAGAGCGGCTTGCCGGTACAGTAGACCGGGTCGCCCACGGTGAGACCGCCGGTCTCCTCGTACACCTGAATTGTCGCGGTGTCGCCCTCCAGACGAATGATCTCGCCAACCAGACGGAAGGAGCCGACCTGCACCAGCTCATACATCGCACTGCCGCTCATGTTCTCGGCAATCACGACAGGGCCAGAGACCGCCTTGACGGAGCCCATCTGCTGCTCCGACTCGAAAGCGTGCTGATCGCGAGCCATTTTCGTTCTCTTTTTCTTCTTCTTGAGTTAGGTTCTTCTGTGTGTGTGTGTCGATGTAGAAAATAGCTCTTTTAGCTATTGTGTTTGGCTTGCCTGTGTAGAAGATGCAAAAAAAAGAGATCAGAAGTTGAAGCTCACTATTTTTTCTTAGTATCACTACACCAATATCGGTCCGTTGCGAATGCGCTGGCACAATATGTATAAAAGCAAGCAACGCACAAAACGTAGCTCAAGGATGCTAGTGGAAGAAAAAAATGTTTTAGAGGCGGTACGATACAGTGTGTTTTTCGAAAGGAAATCAAAAACAAGGTTAAATCAAAGAAAACGCAGTTTTCTCTTGCAACAACAAATTGAGGGACAAAAGGGTTAGTGTA
>MDUD01008546.1:0-10454 GCA_002216565.1 Crithidia mellificae | reverse complement strand
TTGCTCACCGTCGTCCATCTACTCTACCGACTGTCGGTGGAGTTTCCAGTGGACGCGGAGCCGGCGGCGCTGCGGCAGTTTCGCGTGGAGGTGCTCGATCCCGCACTGACGGCCGTGCTGAACCCGTACACGTCACCTTTCTCCCGTGCAGAGGCACCAGCGCACCTGCAAAGCGCCACCGTGCAGAAACTCGAATCTGCATTCATCGAGAACGGAGCAGCGACCAACAGGTCAAACGCATCCAACACACTGCGAGGCACCAAGACGAAGAAGAAGGGCACTGGAGGTCGTGACGCCACTGACGAAGTGAGAGGTGGTGGGGAGATAAAACAATCTGCCACTGCAGCAGCAGCAGCAGCAGCGATTTCATCGTCGACAAATACAACAACTTCAAAGGCGGTTCTGCAGATGCCACTGACTTCGTTGACGGAGGTCGTCGTGGTCATGTGCGTGCCCGAGAGCGTCCAGCACGTCTCGGCAAGCCTCATGCGTGGCGTGGTAGCCGGCGTCGCCGCCCACCTCCGCGCGCGTGAACTGCAATTCTCCCACGCTGGCATGACCACAAAAGCACAGACAACGACGCACGCAACTTCTTCTGCCACGGTGGCGATGGAGGGCGTCGGGGCGTCGATGCGAGTCGCGGACACGCTGACCGGCGTGCTTGCCACGCAGCTTCTCAGCGCCGCCGCGACGGTGCACCTTCGCGCGGACGACACACTGACTTCGATGCTCCTGCAGCTTCTTCAGCAGCTGAGTCCGTTTTTGAATTTGTGGCAGGCGGCGGTGGTGCTGGCGCGGCTGCACGTCACCGGTGCCCCGCTCGCCGCCGCGCCGGTGCGTGCGTTGGTGGAGCGCGTGGCGCACGCCCTGACGTCCTGTCTCCGTCCTGATGAAGTTCGGAATCAAACAAACAGCGAGGGCACGCTCGCTGGTGGTAATTTGACGAGTGTAGTAAGCAGGGAGGCAGCGCCTCGTGGTTTGTCTTCCAGCAACGCCAGCAAGAACGACAACAAGAACAAAAAGTCGCAGATGGACTCGGAAACGGCGAGTGTGGACTTCGCGGAAGATGCTCAGTGCACGCCACAGCAACAGATCCACATGCTGCACCTTCTCACGGCGCTGCAGCGAAGTGTTGACGCGGCGGTGGCGGAGCAGCGGTGGTCGCCCGCCGAGGACGCGGACGTACGGCGGCTGGTGGAGGTGCTGGATGGTGTTCCGTACGCCTCTCTTCTCCAGGAGCTGGTGGGGGGCACACACGTGCCACCGGAGGAAAGCGCAAACGAACACGAATTTTGCACCTCCTCTTCAATGTCATTAGCGCAGCGGGGTGAACACGTGAGTCGACGCAGCCGGTGCGCCGCCTACACGATTGGAGAGTGCGGGCTGCTGGTGGAGGTCGCGGCGCACCTCTCAAAGCGCATTGAGTCGGAGAAGGCGGCGGCGGCCGGGCACGATGACGACGACGTCGTGGTGACGCACCCAGCAACCGCCACCACCCTACCGAACGAGTTGACGACTGCATCGCCCAACATGGATGCAGACACAGCGTTCGATGAGGTGCTCTCCGCCTCCACGGGAAGCCTTACCGATTTATCAAAACAACAACAACGAGAGGAAGAAGCCGTGCGGCAGGTGCCGCGCCTTCTCGCTGTTCACGTCTTGCAGTCCGTGCAGCTGCCCTACTCGATTCACGACATCCCGCCGCTGCTGCGCGGGTACGCGGCGCTGACGAGCGCGCCGATGCTGCAGCAGCAGATGCTGCGTGCGTTCATCCTCCGCACGATGCGCGCGACCCCGCTGTTCACCCCGGCCGAGGTGGTGGCGTGCGTGGAGGCGTACGCGGCGGGTGGCGTGGTGCATGAGCCGCTCTTCGGTGTGCTGCTCGGCCGCGCCGCGGACATGGGTCGGCAACTGACACTCGACTTGTCCATTCAGCTTCTCCGCTGCGGCGTTGGCGCCGGGCAGCACAGCACCGTCCGCACGATGTGCGTGACAGCCGTGCAGCCGATTTTTTCCGCCCAGGTCCGGGGCCTGCTGCAGCGCGACCCGCGCACGCTTGTCTCCGTCGCGGCGACCGCCTTGGCCATCCTGAACTGCCTGCGTGACTGCTTCCCGCAGGATGACATCAGCGCCGCCGTGCTCGCGAACGTCGCGCGCTACCGCCACGACGCCGCCCTGTCGGTGCTGATCGCGAGTCTCGCGCTGATGGAGAAGCGCGGGGCGTCGGACTACGACGTGGCGCACGTCCTGGCGCGACACTGCGCAGAGGTGGTGCTGCCGACGTGCACGGCGGCGGAGCTGACGACGCTGACCTGTCTGCTGCTCGGTTGCGGTCTGCGCTCCTCCTCGCTCCTCGGCGTGGTGTACGCGCGACTAACGGAGGTGATGGAGTCGATGTCCGGGTCGAGTCTCGCGAAGTTAATCCAAGCGCTTCTGCAGGCGTCTGTTGAGGTGGACACGACGCTTGTGCAGCTGCTGTGCGAGCGCATCGTGCAGCTGACCCTCGTGAAGGCGGAAGACAACGAAGCGTCGTCCCTGCAGTCCGCCACCGCCGCAGCGACAATGACTTCTTCGGCGACGAGAGCGATGGAGATCTCTAAAGGTGAGGAGAATAAGCAGGATAAAAAACCGGTCTCCGCGACGAAGAGCGCGCGGCGGAAGATTAAAGCTGCCGCCGCGACTCTCGAAGCGGCCAACAACAGTCTTGACGGAAAGAAGGGTAACAACACTGGTGAGCAGAAACATCCAACGACGTCGACGGCTGCTGCAGCCTTACCTCATCCTCATCCTCTTCCTCCCCCTTCTCTCACCCTACCGCAGGTGTGTGTTTTCTTACGCCTCTTGCGCACCATCGGTCGACGTCAGGTGACGACGTCGATGGAGACAGCCGACGCGCTGTTGGCGTATGTGCGGACACGAGTCGAGATCGACGCGGCCTCGGTGCAGCCCCTCTCCCGCACGCACGCACCGCCAGACCTGAAAAACGCACCACGACCACCAACAACAACAGGAAAAGCAACACCAGCAACAACAGTTACCACAGCCGCAGATGCAGCGTCACCACAAGCACCGAGTTCAGAGCCCACATCTATCTCCCCGGTTCGCCCGACGCTTCCCGTGCTGGCTGATGCGCAGCCGCGAGAAATGGAAGAACTTCTGCGTGGCTGCATCGACCTGTCCAGCAAGCCGAAAACGTACGGCACCCTGGTGGATCGCCTGGCGGACGCCTTAGCACACCTGCTTGAGGACAGTCTGCAGAAGGAAAAGGAGGAGGCCGGTGGCGTCAGCAACGCCGCGCTTCCCGCGTCGCCGCACCCGCACCGCCACCCGCGCAGCCCCGCATTGGGTGTCCGTCGCGCAGGTTTTAACGTGCGCGGGCATGACGTCAGCAACTCAAACGGCAGCGTGCCCCCCTCCTCCTCCGCTTCGCTGTTAACGGGCCAGGGCGACTTGATTCTGTTGGTGGACTTGTGCAGCTTGTTCGTTCGACTTGGGGCCTCGACGCACCCCGTGGTGCCGATGCTCTTTGACGTGTTGTACGACCGCCGTGGAACACTCCTGCAGCGCGCGCTGCTGGTGAAGACGACGCGGCAGGCGCTTGAGCTTGCGGGTCGCGCGGCGCACCCAGAGCTGTACAAGCTGATCGTGGACGGTGATTTTTTGTAGCGTTCGCGGGGATCTGCTGATGTTATTCTAGGCTGTTTTGTACTTTAAAGGTTTGCACGATGCTCATCAATTTTTTAAGTAACCTTAGTGTTGTTCTTTTTTTCCTTTTCTTTCAAGAGAATTTTTTGACTGCTGTATTTGTATACACTTTTTGAGTGATTTTCAATCTTTAATGCTGTGGGGAGATGCGCTTTTAGCTCTGTACCTTTACTCTCTTTAAAGCTTTTTGCGCGGGATGCTCTTCACAGTTTCGTAATTTTTCACAGATATCCACCAATTTTTGAATATAAAAACAAACAGGATGAAAAACTGAATATTAAAACAACTTATTTCAGTTCTTAATGAGTTGTGACGGGTTCTTGAGCAAGTGGAACGCTGAAACACGAAACGGATTAACAGTCAATTTTATTTCCAAGTTGCTGAGACCAAGAAAACTTAAGTTTCGTTCTGTTTTTCTCCATGAGCTGATGTCAAGAATTTGAAATTATTTCTTTTCTCTTTCTTTTCTTCGTTATTTCTTTGTTGTCGTCTCGGCCATCTGGCGATCACACATTTCTGATGTACCAAAAAAAAAGCGGAAACTAAACATTTACAACTTCACTCTTCCATTACACTTGCTCTGCTTTTGAAGGCGCAGGTGTGAGAGTTCTATTTATTGTCTTTGGTGGAGAGACACGTATCTCTCTTACTTTCTTTTTTCCACAGTGCGAGACGCTTTTTGGTTACGCTTCTTTTTTTTTTCTTAGACATACTTTACAATAGAAACGCATAGAAAGAAAGAACACATACAGCCGCCTCCGGCACACACAACACCAGCAAAAAAACCACAAACAAAAAGAGGTAGAGAATAAATTTCCACCAGAAGTGAACTAACGTTCAGGTGCTTTTTTTTTACTTTAACGTTTCTCGCCTTTAGTAGGCTCTTGAGAGACCTTTGCTTGGAGAGTTGTATTGATTTTTTTTTCTGCTTCAAAATTCAGAAAAGTATTCTGTATATTCAGTCTGTTAGCTCTGGTTTTTTAGACAGTGGCCTTTGTGTTTTCTTCTCCGCATTTTGTGTTCTCTTTGTAAAAAAATCATTTTTCACAATCACAGACGTGTACAGCGGCGTCTGCAGCACACTTTTGTTCTTTCTCTTTTCGTCGTCATCTCATGTCACCCTCGCAGGAATTTGCGGAGCGGCTCGCCTCCCTTTTTGCCCTGGAGCTGCGTCGGCAGGGCGTGCCCAACGTTGCGGACTGGGTGGAGCGCCTGCATACGTACGGTGCGTTTCTTCCAAGTCATAGCTCGACGACACAGGCAGACACAACAACAACAGCCGCTGCTGCCTCCTCCTCCCTCTCCGGGTCTGGTGGTGCTTCCAGCACACGCCACGCCCACCCTGCGAGTTTCATCTTTCGCTTAGACCTGAGTGGTTTAGAAGTCGGCGACCGCGCCACCGTGGCGCTGTGCGAGGCGCTGCTAAAAGTCGAGCCTGCTGCCGCGCGCTTGCGAGCAAATTCGATTGTGGAGTGGCAGCTGATCCTGCGTCAGTGCCGATGCACGGACCGCGTTCTGCATCACCTTTCGCTGCTCGTTACCGGCTGCCCAAAACTGACGGTCTTGGATGTTTCTCGCAACGACTTCTCCGAGCAGGGGCAGTCCACGCTGTTGGAGGCTGCGGCGGAGGTGCCGTGTGATGTCATTTTACACGGAGAAGATGAAGAGGAAGATGGGTTGGATGAGGCGCAGAACAACGCAGGTGCGAGCGGTGACAGTACGCGCAGTCACAGCCCTCCTCACGATATTGACATGCAACTCTCGCCTACAAAGGCGGAAGCGTCTGCATCGCATCGCGGGAGAAGCTCACCACAGCAGGGAACTGACAATTTAAATCGTGAAGGCCATCAATTCGCAAAGCTATCGTCATCACAACAACATCAGCAACAGCCCGTCTCAAAAATTCGACGTCTGCAGCGCTCTCCCTCGCTGACCGGCACCTCCACTTCCGTTACCCCGTCACAGCGGAGCTACGCAAGCGGCAGCGCGGAGGCGTTACAGCGTCGTCGCGACGAACTCTTCGGCACCTCGACAGCGTCCGTCGGCAGCCCGAGCGGAGGTACTAATGTCATCTCATCCGCCGCAACCCCATCAACAGCAGCGGATGGAAGGGGAGGGCGAGTTCATGCTTCGCCATCGCAATCCGATGCACGTCAGCGCGTCACGCCAGTTGAAGAAGCAGACGACGTTCAGCATCTCAGGAGTAAACAAGAAGGGATGTTGTCGCTGCCACAACCGCAGCGTTCACCGCTGCCCGCACCTGCACCCCAAAGAGACAACAACACCAACAACAACAACAACAGGGGTGGAGGTTTTACGCGGACATCGCCGAGTAGCTCACCCCTGCCGATCAAACCACCCCTGCAGCAGCCCATCACATCCGCCGCAACCGCACGTCCCGCACTCGAGGGATTCGACGGAGAGGACGGAGACACCCATTCGCCGTTTCGCACCACCCTGACCGCGCCGCACTCGCCCTCCGAAGCGAGTCGACACGGTTTCTCGTCTGCCCGCCCACGCAGCGCGCAGAGTGCGAGCGATTCAAACGACAAAAACAACAACAACAACAACAATCGGAGGGGTAGCAGCAGCCTGTTTTTTCAGGCCGGCGGTGATGGAAATGGTTTTGAAGAGGGCGATGGTGCGGACAGTCTCAACGACGCTGCCGCGTCTCGCGAGCCGTTTGACGATCGCAACGATCAACTCGACGTCACCGCGAACCTCAACCCCCTCCTCGACAGCGTCCTTGACCTCTCGGCGTTGATGTCGCGCAACGGCGTGCTGCGGCAGGCACACATGTTCGGCGGGGCGATGACCGTCTGGGACGTGCTCGACGCGTACGAGGCGGCGGTGGATCAGCAGCAACAGCAGCACCGGCAGCGAGCTCCGCACGCGGGAAACAACAATCCGCAACAACAAAGTAATATGTGTAGTCCCGATGATGGTGTGCGTACAAGAGGTAAGGATCGTCACCCACAACAACAACAACATCGCGAAAACGACAACAGTAGTAGCAGTAGCCGCAAAGAGGGGAGCGTGGATGCGGGGCTGCGTGCGAAGCTGCCTGTGGCGCTCTTTGGCACGACGTCCTACCACGCCATTACCGTGTTGAATCTCAGCCGCAACCACCTCACCTCGCTCTGCCCGCTGCCGCCGACGCTGCTCCGGTTAGATGTGAGCTCGAACGACCTGGGCGAACTTCGTGGGTTGGAGCGGTGCAAGATGCTGACAGTGCTGAACGCGCGCCGCAACCACCTTCGCGAGATCAGCGGACTCGAGCGCAACCTCGGCATCGCGCACCTCTTCCTCGGCCACAATCACATCTCGCTGATCGAGGGCCTGGCGCACCTCGTCCTGCTGGAGACTCTCGACGTCACCTTCAATGAGCTGCGCACGCAGAGTTCGATTCGCATGCTGTCGCTCTGCTCCGCGCTGCGGCACGTGCTGCTGCGCGGCAATCCATTGGTGGAGCAGAACGTCAAGCCGGGCTTTAACGCGGTGCTGCGTAATCTGTGTCCGACGCTGCTGGTGGTGGATGATCAGCGCGTGGGCAGCGCTGCGTTGGCGGAGCGTGCCCTGCAGCACCGAGGGTGGGGGAAGCAGCCAAACCTGATCACGGCACGTACGCGGGAAGGCAGCACGAGTGGCACGGGTGGCCGAAGCAGCTACAGCAACATCCACCCACCACCCCGTTCCTCGCCGCTCCACTCCGGATTGGCGTCACAGCCGTTGGCGCGCGCGGCTTCTCGGGCCATTCGCGCTGCGGAAGGCGCAGGCGAGTTGAATGACACGTCATCCTCTCTTCCTTTCACGGCCTTTCGCCGACGCACCAGCGTTGGTCGTGCCCCATTCGCGGTTAGCGCGGACGACATCAGCATCACGACGACCACCACGAGTCGTAATAAGCACTACAATTCTCGTGAAATTGCGGACGATGGCGTAGATGAAGAGGCGCTGGATCTTTTACACCTCCTGACGCGTGGCGTGACGGCGCCGACGGGCTACGGCGACGCCGCGAACGCGCAGCACGCCGCGCAGCAGTTTGCGAAATTGCAGAGAGTAAAAGAAGAGAAGGAGCGTGCGAGGCGGGAGCGGCAGCTCACGGCGAACGGGCGACCGCTGCGAAAAGCCGTTGTGAAGCAGCTGGCAGAGGAGTCGCGGAAGTACGTGGAGGACACGATTGTGCGTCGGCTCACGACTCAACAGGGTCTGCAGGACTCGCAGCTCCTGCTACAATCACACGAGCGGAACGGGCAGCGGGCGAGCGACGAGCGCGATGCGGCGCATGCAGGAGTGCGAAGTTTTGCGGCGAGTCCTCGCGCCACAACCCCCTCAGCACAGCGGCACGAAGAAGCGCGACCGCCGCGTGGGCGTGAAGTGGTAGGCAGCGTGAACTCCCCTGCGCGCTCTCTGTCCCCTAAACCCAAAAGCACCGCCATCACGACTGCTCCAAACAATTTGATTTCAACAGCGGTGACGACCTCTACTTCCGCCGCAGCAGCCACATCAGCATCAACAACAACAGCAGCGGCAGCGGCAGCGGCAGTGGCGGCGATGGACCCGAACACGGCGGAGGTGTTGCGTCGGTACGAGCTGCGCACGAAGCCGCTGAAGCGGCGACCGCCGACGGCCGCGAAGCCGCACGTGGCGACGACGCACGCAGCGCAGCTTCGAGCGGCATCGGCGCGGCGCAGCGTGAGTGGCTCGACCTCGCGCGCGCAGAGTCCCGCGCGGGAGGAGAACAAAGTCAGCTCACCCAACTCCGCGGCAGAGATGGATCGAGGCAAACCTTCTCCTCCTACACGTGGTGATGACGTCTTGGGAGGAGAAGAAAAGCGGATCCGCGGTCCGGGTGGCTCGCGCTCCACCTCTTCTGTACCTCCGCAGCAGCAGCAACAACAACATGAACACTATATTAATGAGATGGACGCCACGCTGGATGCGATGTACGTGGAAGAAGCAAACGACCGTCGCAATGATGATCGCGATTATCCGCCACATTTACAGCGGCAGAGTCCGCCGTACAACCACGACAAGTACAACCCTTACATCGGTGGTGATAGGGAGGAAGAAGCTTATTATTGTGCGACCGATCACTCGGCCGAGCGTGAGGTGGCACGGACGTCTTACGCGGCGCTTCACCTAGCGGAGCGAGGGTCCCCCGTCACCGCCGCAGCACGAGCAACATCAAGCGCTACACATCCAATCCAGCGGCAGCAGCATGAGCTCAACACGATGCAGTCGATCAACGAGGCGGAGATCGAGTGCTCGCCCATCTCAAAAGATCCTCAAGCTCGCCTGGTGACGTCGCTGAACACGACGGCGTCGGTGTACGAGCGGAGTGAGTATCGCGAGGCGCTGGCGGCAGCCGCAGTGAAAGCGGAAGGAGGGGTAGCAGGCAGCACCACACGCAGCGCATCTAATCCTCGATCCGTCGCAGGTCGTGCGAGAACGTCAAGTGACGGCCGAAACACGTACAGTGTACCACCGGCGCTCAGCCCACGTGGCCCGTCTGGTGCGTCGCGTCGCAGTTTGGCACCAACAGGCGCCACGGGCGCCACCGCACGCAATACCGCACTGCAGCGAGGTGTGGGCGTGAGCCGCGTGACTTCCTCCCCGACACCGCAGCAAACTCGCCAGCCGAGCACGCATGCGCCTCGCAAAGATGATCCTCATGTTGTCCCGACATCCTCTCCTCGACACGTCCTTCCGGCTGAACACAAAACCACAGGCGGTGCAGCATCAATAAAAGCAGCACCAAATGCCCGACTTGGCGACGAAAAGACTCGTGCCGGTGTTGATGCAGGTGTTCTCGTGAGAAAAGACGGCAGCAGTGAGAGCAAAACTCGTTACCGCGATCCGGCAGGTGTGGAGGAGACGGCCATCTACCCCGCAAGCCGCAGCCACAGCCGCGGGTCGCATGCGTCTGCCTCGGCGTCTGCTGCTCTGACGCCACGCAACTCGACTGGTACTCCGTCGCACGAATCACCACTTCAACAACATCAGCCACAAGCGCCGCAGCGAGGGTGGCGTGGTGAAACGCACGACGCAGTGAAGGGGCCGAGCCGCGCGAAGACACCTCAAGGTGGTGCCTCGCACGGGGACAAAATGAAGGAGGAACGGCGCAGCCAGGGCCGCACGACGCACAACCTTCCGTCGTTGCGTCAGCATTCTCGAGGAATACCACAACAAGATCCACCACAACCTTTTGAACACCAGATTTCCCGGTCGGCTTCGCGGTCTGCCGCGACGTCACCCGCACGTTCGCGCAGCTCCTCGATTCGCCCCTTGCACATCGACGAGGCGCAGCGCGCACGGGTGGTGGCGTGGACAGGACACCTCCACGAGGACGCCGCGGCACTCCAGGAAGCTTTGCAGACACTCGTCGAGCTCCTCGAGGCGCAGCGAACACCGATGCAGACAAGTTTCCCAGAGTCGAGTCGCGAGCTGCCGCGCACCTTCTTGGAGGAGCGCCGGCGGTGCGTGGAGATTCTGCACGAGAGCGGGATGCTGGCGGACACGCAGGTGCCGATGGAGGTGGTGGTGTACTACGGGTTTAGTAAAAAAGAGTTGGACGGTGAGGTGGACCGCAGTGCGGAGGTTGTCGCGCGCGAGAACAAGAGCGAGTCGGCGTGGCAGCGCGAGGTGGCGGAGCGAAGTGAGGTGCTGCGGGTGGTGCATCTACTTGGCGATGCCAAGACGTGCCTGCGCTACGTCTCGCTGTTGGTCGGCGATGGCCGGGAGCGGCT
>MDUD01008545.1:0-13509 GCA_002216565.1 Crithidia mellificae | reverse complement strand
AACGCGATAAGCCCCGCCAGACCGAGAAAACTGCGCTCCACTGCTTTGCCACACGCATCCATGGCCGCCGTCGTCATTAATCGCCGTGCTGCGGATGCCGCGTTAGCGGGTGGCTCGGTGGATGCGGACGATGTGCTTGCACCTGCACCTCCCGACACGGGTGCATCGATCGTCGTCTGGGCGAGCTGCACCTGACCACTGGCGTCGAAGGTCATGTTCAGGGGAATCGACAACAGCTCGCACAGAATTTCAAGAACGGCGTGGGGGAGGGTGTGCGCTAGCACCGCGGCGGTGTGCTCAAATGAGGTTTGCGCTGACGTGCCTGTGGCCGCCTCTATCGCTTCGTCAAGCTCGACCTGCAGGTTTGTCTTTTCTTCTGCTTCTTCTTCGTTAGCTTCATCGTCATCCGAGCCAGCGCCGTACGCCCCTTTGTCAAATTTCGCATTGGCCCCCGTGGCCTCATCACGCAACGCCTGCAGCGGCATCAACACGAGATCGGCCAGAGACTCCCCCAGCGCCTCGCGTAGTCGCGTGTGCGACGTCGGCTCCCCGTCGTGCTGCAGCGCACGCCAGCCCACGCGAAAGACGCGTTGATTGAAGAGGGAGGTGACGCGGTGCCGCTTCTGCCAGCTGTTCGGCATCAGCACGAGCGTCTCCGCCTCACCGGTGATGGAGTGTCCGTCCTGCACCGCCGACGGCGCCGCAGATGCCGACGCGGCGGCGCCAGAGGACGAGGAGGAGGACGGGACCACGCAGATAAACAGCTGCTGCAGGTACCCAAACCACAATTGAAGCAGCCCTCTCGGCTGGGCGTGCTGCGCAAAGACGGTGTGGTGCACCACCGTGAAGAGCGTCTGGCAGATGTGAACGTCATCGGTCGTGCAGAAAGTCGCGGTTCGACCTACAAACTCACCGGCGTCGTCCTCGCGTGCCATGCGGCGTTGCCCCTCCACCGCGGCGCGAAGACGGTACAGGCCGCGACTGAGGCTGCGGTAGGCCCCGACAACAATCAGCGCACCGCCCGCGCCGTTGGTGGTGAAGTCAGCGGTGAGGATGGCGTGCTGGCGCAGGGCGTGACGCAGATAGCGGTCCACCGCCTCCTCGCTCACGTCTACTGCAGCCTGAGACCCCACAGTTGTTGTTGATGTTAAATAATGCGTTCGATCACCACCACCACCACCACCACTGCTACTGATGCTGCTGCGGATCTTCGTGTTGTGCGTGCTGCCTGCTGTCGACGTTGTTGACGTAGGTTGACGCATCGTGCGATCGAAGTGGAACGTCCGAGAAGTGTTTTTGTGGATGACGTCACCCTCCCTGCGCGCGTCCTCGCTGGCGTGCAGCTGACGGAGGAAAGTGTCCGAGTGCCGCAGCTCCGCGTCCATCAGCTGACACAAATCCGACAGGGACAGAGGAGGGAGGAGGCGACAAGCGCATTCGTCGCTGCTGCGCGGGTGCGCATCTGTGGTGGCGGGAATTGCAGAGGGAGACGACGGCACGGAGAGGGTGTGTGGCCCTCGACCTCCCATCGGACTGGATAAGACATTTTCCGCGGTTGAAAAGCTCCACATATCTCGTGCGGCGGCCGCGGCCGTGGCAGGTGAAAAAGAAGAGGACGCAACGGTGCGTGACTTCGCACCCTCCACGGCCGTCGCGGCAGCTGCGTGAAACCACAAACTTGCCGTGGTGTTCACGGCGGACCGCAAAGTTGCCTCGGCTGCTTTGGAGGAGGAGGCGGTCGGCGCGGACGGTGACAGAGGTACGAACGACAGTCCAGAGGACGTGGTGGTGGTTGGACGAGATGCCGCAGGCGGCGACGGACGTTGCCCGTAACGCGTACAGAGCAGCGTGTGCCGTTGCACCGCGGCGTAGATGCCTTCCACGCTCCACGGCAATGACAGTAAGCCGCTGCCCATGAGAAGCAGCAGCTCCTGCCCAGTGACCACGTCCGCCCAGGCTGGCCACGTGAACACTTCCTCGCCGCTACGCTTCCCATCGCCACTTAAACCACCGGTGCTACTGTTGATGTTGTTGTCGGTGTTGCAAGTTTGGTTTTGATTCTTGTCATCACTTCCGGGAAGAAAACGATCTGCCTGCACGGCAGTTTCCGCTTTGGTCGCCGTGGACACCGTCCTGGCCGATTGAGCCGCTGCTGCTGCTGCTGCTGATGTTCGTGATTTTCCGGCACGTCCGTGCACGTCATTTGAATTCTCCGCCTCTGCTGTTATTGTTGCTGATGTTGGTATTGTGTGTTCTGGACTACTTAGCGCAGACAAGAGTGGCAGCAGCCCCGTGGCGAGCAGCGACTCGTCCTCGCGTGCGAGTCGGCCGCGTCGCTCAAGCTGCAGCAGCAGGCCGTGCAGGAGAAGCATCCAGAGCCGCGTGTCGTGCCGCAGCGAGGACACAAACAACAACCGACGCTCTGTTTCTTCTTCCGTAGATTCCTCCTTGACTTCGCCTTCTCCTCGTGTAGCTTCTTTTCCATCTCCATCAACAGCCGATCTGCTCGTCTCATCTCGGCAAAATGTCGTAGCCGCTTGACAATTCCTCGTCTGCTGGAAAGCTGTTGTGCCGGCGACCAGGTCGCACAGTTTCTGAATCGACCGCGTGAAGAGCCGCTGGCGCTCCGGCTGCAGGACGAAGAAGCAACTTGCGTCGTACACGGTGGGAAAGAGCTCCACGACGCTATCCAGCGGGTGTTCACGCAGGGGGGAGCTGCCGGACAAACTCGTTAACCCTCCACTCGTTGGTGCAACACCGCTCATGGCCAGTGTGGTGGTGGCACGACCGCTGCTCTTGCTGCTCTCCGTGGGAGCCGGCCGGACTGGTATCTCATCCGCACAGATCACGTCGCTGAACATCTGCACCATCGCAGCGTAGTCGCGTCCATCGCGCACCACCGCAGACGCGTCCGTGTTACAAAAGTGAGCATCTTTGTTCTCATGACTGTTCGTGTTGTTGTTGTTGTAGTCCTCGTAGTCCCACAAAAGATCATCAGCGTACTCATCTTCGTCGCTTGCATGCCCGTCCAGCGCGGCAGCGTGCGTCGCCGCCTCGGCGTTTTCGATTTGCGTCAGCGCAACTTCCATGCGTGCCCGCGTGTCGACGAGCAGCCGATTCAGCCGACCGCCTCGCTGCCGCCAAAAGCGATCCTGCCGCTCGTGAAATTCCTCACTGGCCACCTCGCCCTCTTCGCCGGTCACGAGTCCACCACCGCCCACATTACTTTCGCGAAGGCCCACACCTCCCGCCGCCACGGCGCCGTCCGCGCCTGTGTAGGCGTTCTGCATCGCCCCTGCGTTGCTCATCCAGCTGACCTCGTCAGGGCTCTGGGTGCGCAGCAGGGAGGGGTACAGCTGCCAGAGGTACGTGCCTGCCTGCAGGGAGATGAGGTCGTGCTGACAGACCGTGCCACACTCCGGCACGCCAGCATTCTGGCGATGTTCCGCTTCCCCGTTCACTTCTTCTTCTTTTTCTTTAGGCTCCTCCTCCTGGTCCGGCGACGTCCGCAGCAGCGCACTCCAGGCGAAGTCATCCAGCACAAATTGCTGAAACGGAAGCTGCAACCCGAGCACGTTGTTCGTAATCGCCCGCAGTGTTTCGGGAACGACCGTCGTGGCCCCCTCAAGCCCGCCGCTGCGCAGCGCGAGCGCGGATTGCCCGTACATCCACAGCACGTTCCGCACCTCGTGAAAAAACGTCCGCAGGACATCGGCGAGCAGGCGTCGGTAGAGAAGTGTCATGGACCCGCTCTTGCTCGATTCGCGCGCCATGAACTCCCCCATTGTATCCTCCACGTAGCTGAGGAGCACCAGACAGGTTAAGTAGTGCGTCTCCGACAGGGCGTGCTGCTTCAGCCGCTGACCAAAACGAATTTTGTGCCACTGGGCTTGCTGCGCGGCGGGCATGTGCGCGACACCCGCCGCCGCCATCTCCTCCTCCTGCAGCGCGCGGGCGATAGTGGCGTCTGTGTAGAGGTCAGAGCCGTAGAGTCCGAAGAGCAGCGACCAGGCTCGCCAGAGCTGCGCCGCGTGCTGGTGGGCGACGTCAGATAAATGCCGACGGAGCGCTGCGAGGGTGTCGGTGGCCGGAAGTGCGGCCGCCGTCGTAATGGGAGGCTGTGAGGACTTTTCTGCGTGCGGAAAACCCGATTCTGCCGCGACGCCCCTCGTTTGGCGGTGATCACCACTACTATAATCATTATTAGTATCCATGGAAGCCTTCATCGGAGATGCACTCGTCCCGTTCAGACTGTCCGTCGCTTCAACTCGCATCTGCACCGCATTGGTGTACCAAACAAGTTCGCCACGGTGGCGTTTCCTCAGCTGCCCCTCCTCACGATGGTGCGTCCCCTCCCCGTTTGCAGGTGCGCTGTTAACCGTCGATGCGTAATTCGGACCGTCCACGTTAATTTTGTTCTTGTCGCTTCTCTCGTCCACCTTCTGTGTCTCGGTGAAGAAAACGTTCGCGTCGTCGCTGCCGGCGTTCTCGCGGGTGCGGCGCAGCATCGTGCGAAACGGGCCGTCGCGGTTAAAGTCGGCCACCGTGCACCCTCTCCCCCACTCCCCCCACGCCGCCCGCGCAGCCCCCAGCAGCCGCACGACGAACACGTTTATCAGCGTAAAGGCCCCACCGCACAGCAGCGTGTAGGACTGCGTGACACGGGCCAAGGTGCCAAAGAAGCAGAGCAGACGGCCGACGTGCTGACGTTGGTCGTGCTGAAGGACGTGTACGGCCTCGCGAGCGGCAGCGGTCTTGTGATCGGCCGACGCTCGTGAAGTGGGGTTGACGTCTTCGTTTCCGACTTCCACTGATGAAATCGTAGTGAAAGTGCTGACACTGTTGGTTGTTTTTAGCGCTGACGTTGAACGAATTTCGTTCGTAACACCACCAGCAGCAGCAGCCGCGGCACTTGCCGTTGTTGTTGTTGTTGTTTTTGTTGCGGACGGGGTTTGCGGTGTCGTAGTGCGACGCAACAAGTTACCTGCACTTCTCCCACTGTTGTAACGCGCATCTCCAGCGAAGCTCACACCTGCTGAGGGACCCGGTTTCTTCGCGTGGCTGCCGGCGCTGTTCGACGCATCTTTCGTTTCCGGCATCGCGTACACCTGTTCGAGAAGTGCATCTGCGTACTGTTTCTCTTTCCGCAGTGCCTCCTTCAGGCTGGAGGTGCTGAGGGCGTGGAGTAGGCGGTGCATCGTCACCGCACCCATCCACTGTGGGCTTGACGCGAAGCTGGAAGAAGAGGCCGCGACGTCATCAGACGCCGCCGCGGCTTCCCTCACAGGCTGCGCCGACCGTGTCGCGTCGTGGGCAACGTGTTTTGACTTCTCCTCGCTGAGGGTGCGTGCACGCACCTGCGTCCACTGCTGGTACATCGGCACGAGCAGATAACGCAGCCACAACAGCGGGGCGTCCTGCACCAGATGCTGCGCCAACGTGTCGACAGCACTTTGTGGTGTGGATGGAGAAGATGACCGAGACGCTTTTTTGCTTCTTGACTGACTTTTTGAAATGTTCTTTAATTTTTTGTCACTCTCTTTGATGTCGCGGGAAGCCGACGGGGGTGCAGGAGGTGATGCGGATGGCCTCGCGTGTGCTGGTGAAGAAGACGAAGAGGAAGAAGGATGCGGCGCCTCCATCAGCGGGAGGGACAGCTGCAGCGCATCGAAGGCTTGTTGCATCATCACTGCAAGCCCGGTAGACGTCGCCTCCAGCTGACTCGTTAATTGTTGTTGCTGTTCTGAGTGGGGAAGCGTCTGCTCATCGCCTTCCTCTGTCATGCACGTGCGCGTGCGGCCCTCCTTGTCGTCGTTGCTGTGATGACTCTTCTTCTCCTTCTCCTCTTCCTCCTCGAAGAACGCGAAGCCTTTGTCATCTGAATTGTCAGCGTGTGCTAGATTGGATAGCGCTAGAGCTGGGCTAGCGGTGTTCCGCACCGGTAACTGCGCGACTTCAGGTTGAGGCTGTTCTTCCACTTCACTTTCTTCTCCATTCCGAACAGCCGCTACCGCCGCTGAGGGCGGCAAGGCGTCCTGCGAAGCCTCCTCATTTGCGCTCTGCGTGTCGCTGACATCATCAACACTGTTGTCATTATTAACTTCTTCTTCTTCCTCTTCTTCTTCCTCTTCTTCACCTTCCACCGCGTCGCCTTGACGCATCCACAATTCCTCCAACCACCGTGGGTAGTCGGCGCCCCACAGCAGGCTCGAGACTTCACGCACAAACTGCGCGTGTGCGGCCACGCCGGCCTCCCGACTCGTCGATCTGCTGCGACTTCTTTTCATTTTTGTACTCCCGGCATTGGTACCTCTTTTAATGTTTGCATCACCGGATGGAAGGGAAGAAGTGGCCGCAGTAGTACCCTGGCTGCTTTGTACTGTTGTCCGCGTGTTGTCTTCGGTGGAAGCTTGCAGGTTGTGGATGTTCGTAGCGGTGTGATGCACCGCCGTGCTCGAGGTGCCTCGCTGTAATGTTTCCACAGCGCAGTCCTGCGCGGGTGTGATGGGGTGCGTTGCGTGTCGTGGTAGCTGGGGTGCTGATTGTGAGAGTGCTGGTGACCGTGACGATGCGGATGCCGCTGCAGCTGCGGCTGTGGTGTTCTCTTTTGTTGTATTGAGTGTTCTTGCTGCGGTGTTGGTGCTTTTCCGAAACGCTTGCGACGACTCCGCCACTGCCGTCCACAGCAGCGGGAGTTCCTCCATCGTCTCGTTGTCTACATCGATGACAATACGCTCCAGCTGTGACAGCACACTGGACGTAATCGAGGAAGGATACGAGGACGGTGTGCTGCTGCTACTGCTGCTGCTGCTGCTGTCATTACTGCGGCTGCCGCTTCCGGTGAGGGACGTGGTGGACGTGCGCGTGGTCAGCGAGGAGGAAGAGACGGTTAGGAGAGGCGATTTGGTGAATTCATCGACATTGACGTAGGGACGTTGCGTCGAAGCAACGCTTGCCCGATTCATCTTCGTTTTATTATTATTTCTTTGCAAAAAAAAAAGCAATTAGGTGATCCACATTAAATAGATTTATATATATACGTTTTTTCTTTAGACTGAACGCTATGAAAATTAATAAGATTGTTTGCCCTGTATATTTAAAGATTGGTGTGCGTATGCTTGGATGTCCACGTTTTCGCAGACGACAGGGTTTTGAGTGATGAGTTTGGAAAAAGGTGGTTCTCTATGAAGGCGTAGCTGTGACTGCGACTTTGATGTAATAATTGTACAGAAAAAAATAAAGCTGTTTGTTGAACATTACAGAGAAGGGAAGAAATAGAAGAAGAAATTGACAGGTTAGCGAACGGGACAACCACGGATAAAACGGATGAACAATCTTTTTTAACATTGTCAGGCGTCTCTGTTTTTTTTTGCAGCGCAAATTGCAAGGAAAGAGCAAACAGAAAGAAGATTAACCTCACTTTCATAGTTGCAGAGTCGAGCTGCCGAAATGTAAAAGACTAATTTTGCCGTTTCTCGGGAAACCCAACTTCTGACAAGCAAAGTAAATAATCGTGAACAAAAATTTGAGAAGGTAAATGTAACTCTATTTCAATTAAGGCTTTGAATGTTTGATTTACAGTGCGTCTATTGATTGTATGGAAAGGGGGTAAAAAAAAGAGCAATTTTAAACAACCGATAGATGTCTCCGTGAAAAAAAAAAAGGAGAGGAAACGCATCTCCGTGTTTCTTCGTGTAGCTGCTGCTCTCTTGATCAAAATTTATGAAAAAAAAAATTGAGACTCGTGAAGAAAAAAATGTCTCACAAAATACTACAAATGTATGCTTCTTTTCAGGAAGACGTAAAAAAGAAAAAAGAGAAGAATCAATAATGAATGATGCCAATTAATTATCGCTTCTTCCGTTATGAGCGCAGACTTTCCTTCAGCTGATCGACGTACTGCTGCAGTAGCCGCTCCCGGCCATCGCCGACCAACAGCGAGACGTAGCGCAGGCACGTCTTGGCATCGCCAAGTAGATGCACCACCCGCAGCACCTCACTTCGCTCCGCCACCTCGCGCTGCCACGCCGACTCGCTCTTGTTCTCGCGCGCGACAACCTCCGCACTGCGGTCCACCTCACCGTCCAACTCTTTTTTACTAAACCCGTAGTACACCACCACCTCCATCGGCACCTGCGTGTCCGCCAGCATCCCGCTCTCGTGCAGAATCTCCACGCACCGCCGGCGCTCCTCCAAGAAGGTGCGCGGCAGCTCGCGACTCGACTCTGGGAAACTTGTCTGCATCGGTGTTCGCTGCGCCTCGAGGAGCTCGACGAGTGTCTGCAAAGCTTCCTGGAGTGCCGCGGCGTCCTCGTGGAGGTGTCCTGTCCACGCCACCACCCGTGCGCGCTGCGCCTCGTCGATGTGCAAGGGGCGAATCGAGGAGCTGCGCGAACGTGCGGGTGACGTCGCGGCAGACCGCGAAGCCGACCGGGAAATCTGGTGTTCAAAAGGTTGTGGTGGATCTTGTTGTGGTATTCCTCGAGAATGCTGACGCAACGACGGAAGGTTGTGCGTCGTGCGGCCCTGGCTGCGCCGTTCCTCCTTCATTTTGTCCCCGTGCGAGGCACCACCTTGAGGTGTCTTCGCGCGGCTCGGCCCCTTCACTGCGTCGTGCGTTTCACCACGCCACCCTCGCTGCGGCGCTTGTGGCTGATGTTGTTGAAGTGGTGATTCGTGCGACGGAGTACCAGTCGAGTTGCGTGGCGTCAGAGCAGCAGACGCCGAGGCAGACGCATGCGACCCGCGGCTGTGGCTGCGGCTTGCGGGGTAGATGGCCGTCTCCTCCACACCTGCCGGATCGCGGTAACGAGTTTTGCTCTCACTGCTGCCGTCTTTTCTCACGAGAACACCTGCATCAACACCGGCACGAGTCTTTTCGTCGCCAAGTCGGGCATTTGGTGCTGCTTTTATTGATGCTGCACCGCCTGTGGTTTTGTGTTCAGCCGGAAGGACGTGTCGAGGAGAGGATGTCGGGACAACATGAGGATCATCTTTGCGAGGCGCATGCGTGCTCGGCTGGCGAGTTTGCTGCGGTGTCGGGGAGGAAGTCACGCGGCTCACGCCCACACCTCGCTGCAGTGCGGTATTGCGTGCGGTGGCGCCCGTGGCGCCTGTTGGTGCCAAACTGCGACGCGACGCACCAGACGGGCCACGTGGGCTGAGCGCCGGTGGTACACTGTACGTGTTTCGGCCGTCACTTGACGTTCTCGCACGACCTGCGACGGATCGAGGATTAGATGCGCTGCGTGTGGTGCTGCCTGCTACCCCTCCTTCCGCTTTCACTGCGGCTGCCGCCAGCGCCTCGCGATACTCACTCCGCTCGTACACCGACGCCGTCGTGTTCAGCGACGTCACCAGGCGAGCTTGAGGATCTTTTGAGATGGGCGAGCACTCGATCTCCGCCTCGTTGATCGACTGCATCGTGTTGAGCTCATGCTGCTGCCGCTGGATTGGATGTGTAGCGCTTGATGTTGCTCGTGCTGCGGCGGTGACGGGGGACCCTCGCTCCGCTAGGTGAAGCGCCGCGTAAGACGTCCGTGCCACCTCACGCTCGGCCGAGTGATCGGTCGCACAATAATAAGCTTCTTCCTCCCTATCACCACCGATGTAAGGGTTGTACTTGTCGTGGTTGTACGGCGGACTCTGCCGCTGTAAATGTGGCGGATAATCGCGATCATCATTGCGACGGTCGTTTGCTTCTTCCACGTACATCGCATCCAGCGTGGCGTCCATCTCATTAATATAGTGTTCATGTTGTTGTTGCTGCTGCTGCGGAGGTACAGAAGAGGTGGAGCGCGAGCCACCCGGACCGCGGATCCGCTTTTCTTCTCCTCCCAAGACGTCATCACCACGTGTAGGAGGAGAAGGTTTGCCTCGATCCATCTCTGCCGCGGAGTTGGGTGAGCTGACTTTGTTCTCCTCCCGCGCGGGACTCTGCGCGCGCGAGGTCGAGCCACTCACGCTGCGCCGCGCCGATGCCGCTCGAAGCTGCGCTGCGTGCGTCGTCGCCACGTGCGGCTTCGCGGCCGTCGGCGGTCGCCGCTTCAGCGGCTTCGTGCGCAGCTCGTACCGACGCAACACCTCCGCCGTGTTCGGGTCCATCGCCGCCACTGCCGCTGCCGCTGCCGCTGCTGTTGTTGTTGATGCTGATGTGGCTGCTGCGGCGGAAGTAGAGGTCGTCACCGCTGTTGAAATCAAATTGTTTGGAGCAGTCGTGATGGCGGTGCTTTTGGGTTTAGGGGACAGAGAGCGCGCAGGGGAGTTCACGCTGCCTACCACTTCACGCCCACGCGGCGGTCGCGCTTCTTCGTGCCGCTGTGCTGAGGGGGTTGTGGCGCGAGGACTCGCCGCAAAACTTCGCACTCCTGCATGCGCCGCATCGCGCTCGTCGCTCGCCCGCTGCCCGTTCCGCTCGTGTGATTGTAGCAGGAGCTGCGAGTCCTGCAGACCCTGTTGAGTCGTGAGCCGACGCACAATCGTGTCCTCCACGTACTTCCGCGACTCCTCTGCCAGCTGCTTCACAACGGCTTTTCGCAGCGGTCGCCCGTTCGCCGTGAGCTGCCGCTCCCGCCTCGCACGCTCCTTCTCTTCTTTTACTCTCTGCAATTTCGCAAACTGCTGCGCGGCGTGCTGCGCGTTCGCGGCGTCGCCGTAGCCCGTCGGCGCCGTCACGCCACGCGTCAGGAGGTGTAAAAGATCCAGCGCCTCTTCATCTACGCCATCGTCCGCAATTTCACGAGAATTGTAGTGCTTATTACGACTCGTGGTGGTCGTCGTGATGCTGATGTCGTCCGCGCTAACCGCGAATGGGGCACGACCAACGCTGGTGCGTCGGCGAAAGGCCGTGAAAGGAAGAGAGGATGACGTGTCATTCAACTCGCCTGCGCCTTCCGCAGCGCGAATGGCCCGAGAAGCCGCGCGCGCCAACGGCTGTGACGCCAATCCGGAGTGGAGCGGCGAGGAACGGGGTGGTGGGTGGATGTTGCTGTAGCTGCTTCGGCCACCCGTGCCACTCGTGCTGCCTTCCCGCGTACGTGCCGTGATCAGGTTTGGCTGCTTCCCCCACCCTCGGTGCTGCAGGGCACGCTCCGCCAACGCAGCGCTGCCCACGCGCTGATCATCCACCACCAGCAGCGTCGGACACAGATTACGCAGCACCGCGTTAAAGCCCGGCTTGACGTTCTGCTCCACCAATGGATTGCCGCGCAGCAGCACGTGCCGCAGCGCGGAGCAGAGCGACAGCATGCGAATCGAACTCTGCGTGCGCAGCTCATTGAAGGTGACGTCGAGAGTCTCCAGCAGGACGAGGTGCGCCAGGCCCTCGATCAGCGAGATGTGATTGTGGCCGAGGAAGAGGTGCGCGATGCCGAGGTTGCGCTCGAGTCCGCTGATCTCGCGAAGGTGGTTGCGGCGCGCGTTCAGCACTGTCAGCATCTTGCACCGCTCCAACCCACGAAGTTCGCCCAGGTCGTTCGAGCTCACATCTAACCGGAGCAGCGTCGGCGGCAGCGGGCAGAGCGAGGTGAGGTGGTTGCGGCTGAGATTCAACACGGTAATGGCGTGGTAGGACGTCGTGCCAAAGAGCGCCACAGGCAGCTTCGCACGCAGCCCCGCATCCACGCTCCCCTCTTTGCGGCTACTGCTACTACTGTTGTCGTTTTCGCGATGTTGTTGTTGTTGTGGGTGACGATCCTTACCTCTTGTACGCACACCATCATCGGGACTACACATATTACTTTGTTGTTGCGGATTGTTGTTTCCCGCGTGCGGAGCTCGCTGCCGGTGCTGCTGTTGCTGCTGATCCACCGCCGCCTCGTACGCGTCGAGCACGTCCCAGACGGTCATCGCCCCGCCGAACATGTGTGCCTGCCGCAGCACGCCGTTGCGCGACATCAACGCCGAGAGGTCAAGGACGCTGTCGAGGAGGGGGTTGAGGTTCGCGGTGACGTCGAGTTGATCGTTGCGATCGTCAAACGGCTCGCGAGACGCGGCAGCGTCGTTGAGACTGTCCGCACCATCGCCCTCTTCAAAACCATTTCCATCACCGCCGGCCTGAAAAAACAGGCTGCTGCTACCCCTCCGATTGTTGTTGTTGTTGTTGTTTTTGTCGTTTGAATCGCTCGCACTCTGCGCGCTGCGTGGGCGGGCAGACGAGAAACCGTGTCGACTCGCTTCGGAGGGCGAGTGCGGCGCGGTCAGGGTGGTGCGAAACGGCGAATGGGTGTCTCCGTCCTCTCCGTCGAATCCCTCGAGTGCGGGACGTGCGGTTGCGGCGGATGTGATGGGCTGCTGCAGGGGTGGTTTGATCGGCAGGGGTGAGCTACTCGGCGATGTCCGCGTAAAACCTCCACCCCTGTTGTTGTTGTTGTTGGTGTTGTTGTCTCTTTGGGGTGCAGGTGCGGGCAGCGGTGAACGCTGCGGTTGTGGCAGCGACAACATCCCTTCTTGTTTACTCCTGAGATGCTGAACGTCGTCTGCTTCTTCAACTGGCGTGACGCGCTGACGTGCATCGGATTGCGATGGCGAAGCATGAACTCGCCCTCCCCTTCCATCCGCTGCTGTTGATGGGGTTGCGGCGGATGAGATGACATTAGTACCTCCGCTCGGGCTGCCGACGGACGCTGTCGAGGTGCCGAAGAGTTCGTCGCGACGACGCTGTAACGCCTCCGCGCTGCCGCTTGCGTAGCTCCGCTGTGACGGGGTAACGGAAGTGGAGGTGCCGGTCAGCGAGGGAGAGCGCTGCAGACGTCGAATTTTTGAGACGGGCTGTTGCTGATGTTGTTGTGATGACGATAGCTTTGCGAATTGATGGCCTTCACGATTTAAATTGTCAGTTCCCTGCTGTGGTGAGCTTCTCCCGCGATGCGATGCAGACGCTTCCGCCTTTGTAGGCGAGAGTTGCATGTCAATATCGTGAGGAGGGCTGTGACTGCGCGTACTGTCACCGCTCGCACCTGCGTTGTTCTGCGCCTCATCCAACCCATCTTCCTCTTCATCTTCTCCGTGTAAAATGACATCACACGGCACCTCCGCCGCAGCCTCCAACAGCGTGGACTGCCCCTGCTCGGAGAAGTCGTTGCGAGAAACATCCAAGACCGTCAGTTTTGGGCAGCCGGTAACGAGCAGCGAAAGGTGATGCAGAACGCGGTCCGTGCATCGGCACTGACGCAGGATCAGCTGCCACTCCACAATCGAATTTGCTCGCAAGCGCGCGGCAGCAGGCTCGACTTTTAGCAGCGCCTCGCACAGCGCCACGGTGGCGCGGTCGCCGACTTCTAAACCACTCAGGTCTAAGCGAAAGATGAAACTCGCAGGGTGGGCGTGGCGTGTGCTGGAAGCACCACCAGACCCGGAGAGGGAGGAGGAGGCAGCAGCGGCTGTTGTTGTTGTGTCTGCCTGTGTCGTCGAGCTATGACTTGGAAGAAACGCACCGTACGTATGCAGGCGCTCCACCCAGTCCGCAACGTTGGGCACGCCCTGCCGACGCAGCTCCAGGGCAAAAAGGGA
>MDUD01008540.1:0-12515 GCA_002216565.1 Crithidia mellificae | reverse complement strand
ATCAAAAACGTATGAAGAAGCTCGCGTATTTGCAACAAGCGTGAACTGCTCTGTAAAGCGTGCGTCAAGCGCAAAAAGGAGCAGCGACGAAGCAGCTCTTTTATTTTTTCTTTTTGCAAGATGATTCAGTGGGTGTGCGTAACGTACTGAGAAGCAAGGTGCCGTGGGTCGTTAGCGCGCTCTCTCAATTTGTAATAATGCTCTTCTACCGCTCGCAAGCTGCAGCAGTCGAGGCAAGCGGAAAGGGTAGGGAAGAAAAAAAAAAAGAAACGAACAAAAGAAAGGGAGTCAACTGAATAGTGCGAAGATGGAAGAAAACAAACGCATTTCATGGAAAACGACACGTTGTTCCAATTTAATGTGACGTCGCGAGGAGTGTTGCGGTGCTGAAAAATAAAACACGCGCTTTTTAAAGATCAAATTAATTAGGAGGTATTCATCTCGCCGCAGCTGTTTTCAAGAAGCAGTACAAACACGATTCACATCCGCATCAGCCTGGTAATTTGGAAACGGCTGCGACAGTGACTTCGCTGACGACTGGTCAGCAGCGAAGCACTCTTGCATCCTGAAAAACAACTCTTTTCTTAGTGCCATCAAAAGAAGCTTACTCTACATTGTGCCACTTCAAAGAAAAGGCCTGCAGGGCATTGGCAATTTTATTATGATCATCATCTTTTTTTTTTCCTTTTTCAATCAACAACAGATAAGAGCCGAAGCTTGATAGCTTTGGAAATGTGCCCATACGCACATACACGCAAAGATCGAGTGCATGACTAAAAACCATAAAAGGGCAAAACCTGACTGAGACAGTTCCGCGTGTAGGCGTGACACACACACAAAGAGGAAACAATGCAATGAGGCTATTGTTGAGAAGAAAGAAAAAAACATGAGACGGTGACGCAAATCATATATAATTTTGTTTTGCCAACAAACCAAAGATTAAAAACTCAAGAGAAAAACAAAAAAAGAACAAACAACCGAAAAACACCTGAGACGTTTCATCGAACGACTTTCGCTACTGCATAAAAAAAATAAAATGCAGAAGGACTAACTCAGCGCTGCTGACGCACTGATTTCAGACCTAACTTTGTAACGCTTTTTCAAGCTGCTGTTTCTTATTCCGACCGAAGTAAACGTGCGGATGTGACGGAGCAACGCCAAACGAAAAAGCAGACGACATCAAAACAATAAGAGAGATATTTGTGATGTGTCCGCTTCCATTTGGCATTGATAGGAAATATAATAATCAACAACAACAAAAAAGAGGCCACAACGCAGGGTAGACTGAAAAAGCAAGACTGAGCGCTGACTGTAAACAAAGCCAGAACAAGCTGCTTGATCTAAAGAAAATTGTGACAAACAAAATAACAGTTCAAAGCTTATGAAGAAAACGTCTGTGCAAAGCAGAAGCTTCCCTCACGCGGATAAGAATCGTGGTATCCAAAACAAACCCGACAGAAAAAAAATTAAGAACGCCAACAACCGCAAAAGAAGCACAAATCACTCTCTCAAAATGATTGAGCTCTTTACCTCGCATCATCACCTGCATCCCTCCGCTCTCAAATCACTTTTTCTCTTATCGATCGTATTCCAACGTTACTACACTGTCACGCGCACCACCTCAAAAGCATATGTGTATGCATGAAGACTGAACGCGTGTGTGCTTGTCACATCGATGAAAAGCACCTGAAACGAGCTCCTCTCTGGAGCGGGTCACCGCATCGCGAAACAAGTAACCTCTGATAAAAAACCTTGGTTTTAACGAAAGGAAACTGTTGCGAAGGCAACCGTTTAAGAGTCACCCACTTTAATAGCCAAATGTGTACACATCCTTCGTGTCCATCCTACCCACTTTACTCACTAATGTGCAATTCAAATCAACTATAAAAAAGGGAAAATAAAACAAATACTGATAGTCAACAAGAAAAGAAGTTCTGTTTTCTGCAATACTTATGCTCACATTCGCGCCCCTCTCTCTTTCTCTGTCGTACCAGAAAAAAAAAAGAAAACCAAGGCCATTGCAACAAAGCCTTCTTTTCATGTATAATAGCCTACTCTTGAGTTTTGCTGACCGCAAAAGCGTGAGATAGGACTCGAGTGACGCGCATAGGCAAAGCGTAGTACTACCACGAATAGCACCCGCCAGCTCTTCGTTTTAGTTCTCTTGTGATCTCTCCGTCTTTACATGAAGGGAGAGAGAAAAACACAAAAAAAGAGAAAAAAAACGGTCAAGGGCACGCAGAAAAGCAAAAAAAATTCACAAGCGCACACAGGCAACGGAAGCACGCCACAAATGCCTCTACACAGGCACACACACAATCACATATTTACACCACGACGCATTTATAGTTGCAACATCACACGTCCAAAAACAAGGAAGGGGGTTGTTGCGCACGTAGAGGACACGCACTCACACATACACAAAAAGTGCGATGGCGGTGTTGTGGTGCGCTTTTTCCTTCCAGTGTGTATTGCCTATTTTACCATTTTTGTTTTTTGATTATAAAAAAAGAAAAGAAAAAGATTCTCAACCCTGTCCTATTCGTCAACTCGTCAGTGAAGCATTAGAAAAAAAAAAAAACAATCAAGCCAGACTTAACAAATGAAATGAGAAAGAAAAAGTGAAAGATAAAGAAAAGGAGACTAAAAAATACAAAATTTGAATTTTAAGTTGAAGTGGACAACCGAAAGGGGAACTTCCAATGAGGTTGAATCTCACGGTAGAGACTGACAAAGTGCATTGGTGGAATCCTCACTTTCGTGCGTCTTCTGTGAAGTGAGACTCCTCATTTTTACAGTGTCAACAGATAAAGAAAAATACACCAGTAACCAAACCTGTCAGGTATATATATCTTATCGCTCGACATGCAAAAAAAGAAATAGAGGGTGAGCACAAAAGAGTCACTGCAACAAAAAACTTAAATTGATCGATGACGCAAAAAAAATAAAAACAAAAGATTAAAACAGCCTTTAAGTCAACGAGAGAAAGACAACATGGCAGGCCTCACAAAAAACCGAAAAGGTGTGTGGAAGATATTCGACGGTTTGCAAGAGCAAAGACGCGTCATGTTTTAAGTCTTCCAAGCCGCAAGGCGTCGCCAGCTGCTACTCGTTGCAACCCTTTAGCCATTTTTCTCTCCTTTGCATCCGTCTCTCTTTGTATTTCTTGCACTCTCCATTATTATTATGTTTTGAATCCGGCTTTTTTTCTTTTTAAACGCGATGTCCTTGGACAACTGTTTTCTCATGGTTTAGCATTGCCAAGACATGCACCGCGAAGCTGTTAATATACAGTCAGAATAGAAAGTAATAGGGCGTTAAGCAAAACAAAAAGAAGATAAAAGTTATAAGCGTACACGTAATAGGTAAAAAGAAAAGAATCGAGGAAGAAAAAAAAAAGGATAGCTGTTGTCTGACGAGTGAAAAAAAACGAAAGTGGGTGAGAAATCAAGGGGTCGCTTCATATCCGCGAAAGTTAAAGGAGAAAGATAAAATAATGCGTGTGCTTGTGACCGTGTGTGTGTGATGGTGGTACGAGGTTGTCGACGTGAAAACAAAAAGCTTCCAGATTGAGACATTTTTGTCTCTTTTTTTTTTTTACCTATGTTGCCTCCCGGTTTTGTGTGCGCGTGCGTGCACGAGCGCGCACCGATACAACGTTGTCAAGCGACAAAAACGATATCAACTCTGGAACGGAAGCTGTGTACAAACACACAGAAAAGGACAGCGAGAGAAAGGCAGAAGAAGAGATATGTAACAAAAAAAGAAAAACCGGTATTTCTCTTCCTTCTCTCTTTTGTATTCTGGGTCTTCCAAGTGCGAAGCAGTGAGCAAAAAAAAGTAGATGAAAGTATTTCATAACAAGCAGTGAGAGAAAAAACAATGCTCTTTTTTTGTGAGTATCAGAAAAGAAGAAAACAAAAACGTCAAACTAAAAGCACATATTTTTGCAAAGTGGTTAGAAAGCAACGAAGGGAATTAGGACCGATCAGTCCTCAGCATGTCAAGTCACTAACCACGCTTGACATGCGGACACTGGCGGGGATCATCTTCTCCTCTGCCCCCCACCTTCATTTTTTCCGCACTCACTCGTTTCTGTTCCCTCTTTCTTTCAGTCTCTCGTTATTTCGAGAGCGCGTCTAGACTGCAGCGCACTTCCTTTACCGCCTCACCACTCTACAACCCTGTATTGAAATAAGCAGAAAAAAAACTCAGCAAATACTAATTGCGTATTTCTTCTCTCTTTTGTGTCGTGGCTACTACTTCCTTAAAGTGAGTTAGCGAGGCAAGAAAGTGTGGAAGAAAGAGAAGCACAGAGCAAGGTGTAGCAGCAGCGTAAGACTACGGGGGTAAGAAAGAGGAAGAGGAAAAAACCGGAGCGCGAAAAAGAAAGTGGCGGGTTCGGGTTTAAGGGGGTTCAGGTGCTGGTGGACATCAGACTCAAAGCACGTTGAAAACACGCAAGTACGCCTTTCACATACACAGACTGCTTTAAAAAGGCATTTTTTGCGCATGGCGGAAAAAAAAAAAAAGACCAAGTAATCAGATGGAAAATGCGTGCAAGCTATGCGAACACCACACCGCCGTCACGCATAAAAGAGAAAAAAAAAAAGAAAAGTGGCTCTATAAGCAGAAGTTGCAGGCTTTGTCATTAGTAAGGACGCAAAACAAGACGAAAACTTAAAAAAAAAGGGGCTTTAACAAAAAAAAAATGTATAACTGAAGGGGCAGCACCAAAAGAAGTCAGGTCGATTGGGGATGGCTTAAACGCTGCTACAGTGTAAAAGGCAAACCTTGATTCACCTGAACCTCTTTTTTTCTTTTTAAGGTGTTTTCGTTATTATGCGCTGACGCCTTTTTTTTTTCGTCATCGGGTGTTTCTTCGAACCTGTTTTATTCAGTTCAATTCAGTATCAGGTCAGCCGCAAGTGGCTACTACTTTTGGCCATATTGCCTCGCTTTTTTTTTTGCCAACATAAAAAGAAAAACAAAAAAATGAAAATAAAGGCGGCAAGAAGGGGAAGAAAAAACGGTCATAAAAGAAAAAAAAAGAGGGACAGCGTAAGCTCAAGAGACAAGAGAGAGAGAAGAGAAGGAGATGAACTCATCCGCTACCGCTGCTCTTGGGCTGTACCTTTTAACGCTGCTGGTAGCGACCACGGCCACCGCGACCGCGGCGGAACCCGCGCATGCTGCTCACCATCTCCGAGCCGAAGGTCTCCGTGTCCGCCTTCCGCATCTCGGCGCGGTTCATGCTCTGCGTCTTCTCCTTCTGGTCGCACGACACGGTGTCGAAGAAGCTGCTCTTGTTGTAGGCCTTGGCGTGGGACTTGGCATCCTCCTTCGCCTTCTCAAACTCGGTCTTCTTCTTCTCGAACTCCTCGCGCGACTTGGTGAAGTCGAAGTCGCCCTCGAACTTCTCCACCTGGCCGCCGGTCACGGGCTGGAAGTCCTGGCCAGTGTGCTGGTCGCGGAAGTTGCGGCGGTAGTTGCCGTTGGCCCCGCCGCGGCTGCCGCCGTAGCCGCCACCGCCGTGGTGGTTGCGGTTGTTGTTGTTGTTGTTGTGGTAGCGGCCGCCGCCGTAGCCACCACGGCGGTTATTGCCACCGTTGCCGCGGCCGTACGAAGGGGCCTCGTCGTAGAAGCCGCGACCGCCGCGGCCACCGCTCGGCGCACCGGCGGCTCCGGCACCGCCGGCACGTCCCCCGCGCCCGCGCGATGTCGCCGTCGCCGTCGTTGGGTTGTGCACCTCCACGATGGCCGGGTCGCGCGCCTGCGGGGAGTTGCCGTCGCGGAAGACCGTCAGATCCTTAATGTCGGACCCACGGAACACGATGAACTCGAAGATCTGGTCCGTCGGCGGCACCTCACCGACGCCGTTCTTGCGGCCCTCCGTACCGAAGATGCGGACATTGGACAGGCTGACAGTGTTCTCCTCGGTGTTGATGGAGTGCAGCTGGCCCTCGTAGCGGATCTCGCTCTTGCTGATGAGGTTAATAAGGTCGCCTACAGAGTTCTCCATGGTTGCGATGAGAGGGGTTTTTGGGGTATGGGTCGAAGAGAAAAAAAGAAACAATATCTCGAGGGATAGATAAAAGGGAAAAGAAGGTAGTTAGTAAAGGCTAATTGTGAGAGAAAATCTTTTGTGTGCGCAAATTTGTTTGTGTGTTTTTGGATGCCAGCAAAACAAAGTTGCAGTTGTGAAGATGGAGAGGTACAGTCAAGAACACAGAAACAACAGGTTTGAGCAAAGTTGAGAAGAAGAATGAGTACAGTTGCATTAAATCTGAGATAACAGAAGTGCGGCTGCGACAAAGCGTGCTGGGAAAATTATTGAAATAGGTTTCGCTGCGGCAGCGTCACATTCCGATAAAAAACAACGCAAGCAAGCACAAACCCCTTTTTTTACGCTGATCAATTGATGTTACGTTCAGTGAACTGTTGTTTTTAAAGAACGTTTTGCTATGAAGGAAAAATACTTATTCGGGCGGCTGAAAAACTCAGTTTGAAAAGCTCTTCTGCTTGTTGTTGTTAAAAATCAACTTTTCACTTTCATGATTGCTTTATCGGCTTGTTGGCCTTTCCAATTTACATTGAACAGTTGCGCCGTGTTGCAGGTCAGATTAAACCAGAATTTTCTTTGGTCGCAAGGGCAAAGAACGCATATTTTACATCGTGTAGCACAATCACGCAATTGTGAAACTAAATACTCTTGACCCTTCCATTTCATCCTTTTTGGCACATCACTCCGCGCGCCCCACCACCGCCGCCCGCGCAGACCGCAGCACCGCCATGCAGTCCTCCTCCGACAGCTCTTGGAAGAGCAGCAGCTGAAGCACCGCCTCGCCCAAAGCGGACTGGATACCCTCCGTCATGCGCACCAGCACCACCTCCGACGTCGTCGTCGTCGAGCGCGGTCCGGCAAGACCGGCCTGGCCCCCAAGCCGGCGCTGCTGCAGCTCCATCGACGAGCGCGCAATGAACTGCAGGGCGTGGCAGCAATCCACCACCGCCGCCGTGTCCCCGTGCTGCGTAAGCCGGAGGTACTTGAGTAAGGTGAGGTGGCCACCACGCTGCCCCACGAGCTGCAGAAGCAGATCACGCCGCTCACTCGTCATCGGACGTGAGATCAAAATGAGCACCGCGGCGCGGCCGCAGGAGAGCTGCCGGCGCTGACGCCGCAGTCGCGTGGAGGAGACACCGCCCTCCACCGCCTCGCCCTCCCCGCCGTCGGCCCCTTCGAGGGTGTAGACATCGTCGTCCACCACATCAAGGCACCGCGTGAGAATCTTCGGCGTCAGCTGGATGTTCTTCGCCGCGAGGTTCAGCAGCTCATTGCCCTCCACCCGGTAGGCGGTGTGCTGCTCTGCGAGGGCCAGACGGAAGAGTGTGTCGAGGTACTCGGCGGTGGTGAACGGGCGCAGCAGGGCATCGACGGGTTGCTCACGGGACGTGCCGGACACCCGATTCACCCCACCCGCCACACCAGCGGTGTTGGTCACGCCTGCGAAACTGTTTGCGGTGACGGTGTTATCAAGGCCGATGATGGGCACGTAGTCGATCATGCCCGCGGCAGCAGTGGTGAGGGTGTCTGCCCCGCTGCCACGACCAGGCCGACTCACACCGTCCCCACCCGCGCCAACCGCCGCGGTGAACTGCGCAAAGTGATGCTGCTCCACCTGCAGCTGAAGCGCACGGATCGCACGCGCCGTGCTCAGCACCACGACAGCATTATCGGCGGACGGGGACGGAAGGGCCGGGCCGGATGATGATGAAACAGACTGCTGCTGCTGTTGCTGCTGTTGCTGCTGGGACTCAGCGGCTGTGCTTTCCAACAGTGGAGGCAGTGCGGAGGCCAACACCCGCACAAGACCTGTCTGCACGGATGCGGACAGACGCGGGTGGCCTTTGCCGAGCACCGCGAGAAGCTCCGTCAGAGGATGTGCCACTGCCGTGTCCGTCTCACGCAGCAGCGCGTGTAAGATGTGAAGCAAATTGTCCACCTCGCCGACCATCTCCCGGTAAACGCGGCCGGAGTTGGCGATGTGAAGCAGCAGCAGCGTAATCGCCCGTCGTTCCCGTGCATAACCTTCAAAAGTCTTCGCTTCCGCTGACCCCGCAATTTGCGGGTTGCCACCGCCACCACCGGCGCCGCCACTTGCGAGGACAGCTGGCTGAGGAGTTGAAGAAGAAGGAGGAGCGCTCTCTCCTGCCCGGCTCATTGCTCCGGCGGAATCTCCGAATACGGCGAGGGTGGAGGTGACCTCGAGACAGTCGCACAGCGCCGCCGTCCCGCCGCCTTCCACGAACTGCAGCAGGTAGCGGGAACCGCGAACAAAAACGGTGATGCCCTCCACCTGCGCCAACAGCTCAGACGTGGGCAGCGGCGTCGAGGCCCCTGCCGTACTCGCACCTGACGGTGACACTTCGCTAAATTTCAATGCAGTGGGTGCGCTCGCCGCGGCCTTTGCGTTCGCTCGGGCGGTTTGGGCGGTCTCTGCGGCCCACGACCCGTACCGCAACTTCCACCACGAGGTCAGCCGCGCGAAGAGCAGCGGTGCGGCGTCGCCGAGATCCTCCTCGACGGTGTTGCTGTTGCTGTCCGCGTGCAGCTGCTTCAGCGCCTCGAGAAGGCTAACGCGGCGCACGGTGGATCCTTTGTCCCACGTTGCCATCCACGCAGCGGCGCGGCGGCCGTGCAAATCCGCGGCGACGGCCTGCGCCATCCACTGACTCCGCAGCGGTGCCGTGAGCTTTGCCTTGCTGGTCGTCGAGGTGGATGCTGCACCGCTGCTTCTACTGCGTGTCTGTGGAGCTGCTGTTGGGTTGGTGAGCGACACCGCGGTTGCCCCAGTTGCGCTTGTTGCTGCGGGTGTGGTGCTGATCTCCCTTTTGGTGTTCGCCGCGGTGCGACTGGCGGTGCGCCGCGCAGGTCCTCGTGTGGCCGCAGTGGTGGCGCTGCCGCTGCTGCGGAGAGATGCGTGACCTCCCACCATATTTTTTCAAACTGTTCCGTTCAGCGCACTCTGTTTTGTCAGTGCGTGTGTTTGTGTGCTGATAGTGATTGTGGCAGGCATTGAAGTGAAGATGAGAGATCAAATGAAATGAATAAAAGATCAATGAGAATTGAAAATGAGATGACGACAGTTGTTGTTATCATTTGATAATGACACGACGACTTGAGGACACCGAGATCTAGTAGCGAGCAGCAGAGAGTCCTGTGCTCTTGTAATCTAAATGAGGCAAACAATTTCGGCAAAAAAAAAAATCCAATGCGCTGCAGTAGCAAGAATCCCTTTGCTACCAATCTTTTGAAGCTTACGTGCATACCTTTCAACTGGAATTAGAATTGATTGTGTGGTGAAGAAACGAAAGATAAAAACATTGTTGCCAACACAACGTGGCACCGCCTGTGAAACATAAAAAAAATTGCCGTTAAAACCAAAAAGAAAAAACAAGAAGACGCTAGTTATTCTTGTTTTACAGCTCAGTCGCGAAAGCAGAAAACCATCAACAAAAAGTGGTGGCCGCTGCCACTTGGCAAAAACAAAAAGTGCATGCAAAACAACAAAGACGACACAAAGGAACGCCTGCCTCTTTCACATTTTTACTGTTATTCTAGCTCAGTTAAACAGCAAGGTTAAAACCTACAGATCGCGCAGAATAGAAATAAACCAATAAAACAATCTATGCGATGTGGCCGCAGACCAGTCTGATGTCTTTCACCTTGCGATTGCACCTCTGCCCTAAGCAGATACGAAAAAAAGAGAAAGGACAAAAAGAATTCTTGTCTTTTCTTCTCTACCGCGTAGCGGCACGAATGGAATGGTTCATTGGACGCAAAACCAGCTTGATCGTCAGCACCGCAATGCCGAAGACAATGAGCATCAAGATGCACACCTGCAACTCAATGAAGCGACGCTTTGACTTCGGCAGCAGCTGGAACTGCAGACGCTGGCGGTCCGTCTGGCTGCTGTGGGCCTTCAGGTAGTACGGCGAGTCCGGGTCCTTCAAGATCTCGTGTGCGCGGAAGACTCGTTCCACCATCTTCGCATCCGGCGACTTGCCATTCGGGCCGTACTTTCCCTTCATCCGCTCGAAGGCGGCGTCGATGTCCTCGACGTTGCAGTCCGACTCCAAGCCCAGCACATCTAAAGGGTCGAACTGGGTGAGGAAGGCCTCCTGCTCACGCTTGCCCGGGTTCTGGGCGTACTGCGTGCGGCGCTGCGCCGTCAAGGGGGATGGGGTGAAGTGGGTTGTGGCACTCACGTGGCCTGCCAGCGCCGGAGAGGAGAGCAGCTGCACCTGCACGACGGCGGAGGCGCAGCGTAGCGCAGGCCTGGCAAGCGTGGACGGCATCGCACACACGCCCAGGGCGGAGCGGTACACAACGAGTGAGGAGCGCATGTGAACGACGCAGTGGTGATCCTTTCTGTAGCTACTGAATGAGTTGTTGTTGTAAATTGTTGTTGTTTTGTTTTTTTTTTTTCGATTTTGATGCTACAGAACTGTGGAGAATTGAAACTAAAGAAAAAAACTTCAAGTGATAGAAAGCAGAGCGACTCGTGGATTAATCCAACACTTTTGAAAGCAAGAGCTTGACAAAGGCCTTCCTTAAGAGACGTTTGTTGGGAGCAACTGTTTGCACTTTGAATACTGCCGTAAGAATTTGCTTGCGTAAATGAAAAACAGCAACGTCAGATGTGGAAAAAAAAAGTTTAGCGGTTTAAAGACGCAAAGGTAATCAGTAGAAGAGAGAGAAAAAAGGAGAAAGTTACCAAATATTCGAAACTCACTCAGGTACGCTGTTGTTAGTTCACGTACCTTATTTTGACTTCGGTGAATTGGTTTCTTTCTCATTTGCTCGCATAGTATTTTCAGAAGGAAACTTTGTGTGTCTAAATCGTGGAACACCGTGTTGGCTTCGTGTTTTCGAAGCATTTTATGCACCATTCGTTACGCCATCAGCGGAAAATAGTGCATTAGGTAATGTTGTGCGTTTTTGTAGTCACCCGCAGGCGCTGACCAGTCGTTATCTTGTTCGTTTGTTGATTGTTCACGATTTAAAAGCAGGTACAGTGTATTAGATGAAACGTTTTCAAGTTGACACCCAATGGCGCCGAAAAAAAGAATTAATAGCCTAAATCTTTAAGTTGATTTTTTTTTCCGTATACCTGTGTAAGCTTAAATCGATAAGTGTACAGCAGAGGTGCAATGAAATTTCTAAAACAGAAGAAACGGCAAACAAAGCGAGTGGGTAGCGAGCAAGTGAGTATTTCGCAACACATAAAGTGTGTTTGTGTTTTTTCGTTTTCCCGAAAACCGCCACTACGTTCGTTGTTCACATGGAAGCTTTAGGTGTTGTACAGAATGGTCGGTCGCCGGCCATCTGGCAACTCCAAGTTCACCAACTCTTCATCAAAGAGCTCGATGAACTCTTCGTTGTCGGCACGACTTTTATTGCCAGCAAAGCGGCGGTACTCCTCCAGAATAGACACCAAATTCCAGCCTTGCAGCTTGCGTAGGCAGCCGCACACGATGCCGGAGCGGTAGCGGCCTTTGGAGCACGTGATCAGCAGCGGGTAGTAGCGTGGGTCTAACATGATGTGGAGGAGACTCACGACGACAGCCTCGGACAGCGTCATGAGGCCGTGCAATCGGCCCTCGTAGGACGGCGCAGAGACGAACTGGTACGGCGCGGCACCGCCACCGCCGCCACGCACATCGCCGGGAAAGTACACCGGCTCTTGCACCAGCACCGGCGAGAACTTCGTGCTGAACTGCCGATCCACCACGTTCTCCTGCAGAAAGCGAACCGCGTTCGAGGTGCCAGCCAGCGTGCCGCCGTTGGTGTTCGTGTTGTGACCGCCACTCGTAGCCCCGTTCGCACTCCAGCCTCCCCCTCCTCGACTGGCGCTCAGTCCGCTCACTGCAGCAGCAGGGTAGTTGCTGTTAGTATTATTATTCGCCTTGCTGTTGCCGTACCCATCATCAACGTTGTAGTTTCCGCTGCCATCAAAGCCGCCCTCGCCTCCGTTTTCCCCCTCCGCGCCGTCGTTGTACGCATTGGCGTTTGTGTTGTTGTACAGGCTGTCCGTGGTGCCAAACCGTCCGCTGCCGCTGCCGGGGCTGAAGGCATCGCCAAACCCGCTACCAGGCGATGCAGCGTCCTCTCGCCCGTCGTCACGGGCCGCGGATGCGTTTAGGTTGTTCGCCCCACTCGTGGACTGCGCTCCCACCGAAACAGCCCCATCGCGAACGCCGCCGCTTACTCGCGAGGACGCGTAGCCCATCCCGCCCATGTTCGCGTTGTGGTTCGCGTTGCTGTTATTCTTATCCGGCATGCCCATCGGGTTGTACGACTGCATCGCAGCAGCGCTGACGCCGCCGCGGATGCTGCCGCCGCGCGTGGTGCCCTCGCTGGACAAGGGGCAAAATATCATGACGCCAGTTTCCTGCAGCCAGTGCACGAAGGCGCCGTCGTGGGTGTCCGTCAGCAAAATGCAGGTGCGCAG
>MDUD01008535.1:0-13556 GCA_002216565.1 Crithidia mellificae | reverse complement strand
CCCTTAGCCAAACACATTGTAAGTTACGCAAAACAGGCAAATCATCAGATTAAAGCTTTTTATATACTCACGCTGCTTCTGCACAATTTCATCTCCTTTTATTATTATTATTTATTAGCATTCCCCACTTTCCTCACTCAACAACAAAAAGGTTTCAGCGGTGTCCATTGCACCATTTATTTTCCTTTTTGGTATCAGTTTTAAACCTCCACCAATTAACTTTTTTTTAAAAGGAATTGAGCATAATTTTTAGCAGCGTGGCATCGTCTTCAGTGTACCCTGCGGAACCCCCTCTCTACTTATACTTAACTCTTTTGAAAGTGCACGCTTTATTAGTAGAGTCGTGTAGTCACTGTCATAGCAGCTCAGTAAGACAAAAAAAAAACCGTAGGTTTCTCTTTCTGCTTTCTTTATACTATTCTCAACATACTCGGTTCTGTTGTCTTTTTTTTTTTCTTTATTTTGGATTGTCCACGGTTTGTAAGCAGTCTTGCACTTTTCTTTCTCTCTTTTCTTATTTTCATTCTTTTTATTTTGCTAAAGCCTTCTTGGCCGTGGCGAAAACCGAAAGAACCTTCGCATTTCTATTACTTTTATCCACTTCTCAGTTATTTGTTGGTTGTAGTAGCCTTTTATTTTGATAGCCTTTGTTGCAAGCGCTTTGTTTTAAGAAAACGAAGTGTGTTTGTAACAGTTTGTATCGAGCCGTTGTATTAAAGTACTTGTTGATTTTTGTAACAACCACACACACACAGAGACACACACGTACTTCCAATACATAAAAGAAACAAATAAAATGCAGGGCAACATGAATAACTACCCACCGCAACAGCAGCAGCAGCAGCAGCAGCAGCAGATGATGTATCGCATGCGTGGCAACGGCAACGGCAGCGCCTCGGATCTCCCCACCATGGGCACCCCGAACAACACCTACGCCGCCCAGCACCCGCCCACCCCGCCGCTCGTCTTCACTACGCAGTTCGGCGGCACGCCGCCGCATCAACAGGACCCCCTCGCCACCTCCCCCTACGTGGAGCCGCTGCAGGTGAACTACCAAGCCGTCCTCGGCCGCCGCAACAGCAGCACGCTGATTGAGCTCGAGGACAGCCCCATCACCGTGACGTGCCGCACAAAAGGCACCGGTCGCTCCCCTTACATCGCGCCGATCCCAGGCGAGATGCCGACGGAGGCCGAGCGCGCCGGCCGACACAACCCCTACACGTTTAGCTTCTCTGGCAACTCCACCCCTGTGCAGGTGTCGACACCGACGCAGGGGCAGGCGCCGAGCAACTTCCAGAACGGTCTTTTTCTTGGTCCCGGTGTGATGGATCAGCACGCCGCCGATGCGTACCTGATGCGAGGCCACAGCCGGCGGCTTGACACGGGCTTTGAGCTGCCACAGGAGGTGGTGCACCGCTCACTGAAGGACCGCTGCCGCTACATCCAGTTTCCTGCTAACCTTCCGGCCTACCCGAAGACCGGCGCGCAGGCGGGGTCGAACAGCGGCGGCAACACCGCTGGTCAAAACAACAACAACAACAACGGTAGCGGGGCGGATGGCAGCCTCCCCATTGCCCTCTTTATTGGGCAGGTGCGCTTTGAGACGACGCCATCAGAGTTGCTCTGGCTGATTCATCGCACCTGCGGCGCCTGCGCCAGCCACCTTGAGAGTCGTGGTGCGGGCTGCTATCTACTTTACTGCCGCAGCGAGGCAGACCTCACGCTGGTGCGCAGCCTGCACAAACGCATCCTCTTCGACATTGGCGGCGTCTGGCTGGCCCGCACCGCGGATGAGGTGGACGCGCTGTGCGAGTACGTCGCGTTGGACGCTGCGGTGCTGTCGAAGAAGGCCCGGCTACCGCGCGATTCAATGGTGGTCGAAGAGCTAAAGGCGGACGCCGTCAACGGTAGTGGCGGCCGTCGCGGACACGGTGGCAATGGGGCAGGAAGCAACAACAACAACAACGGCGGCGGAGGCAATGCGGCTGCGTCCGCTGGTAGTGCAGGTAATGGTGGCAACGGACACGATAAGCGCTCTGGTAGCAACCACAGCTTTTCCAATAGTCGTCGCGGTGGCGGAAATGGGGGCGGTCAGCCGAATGCGGCGGGTGGACACGACAGCGCGTCGCCAAATCCGGAGCAGTACCAGCAGCTCTCATCTCCCCAACAACAACAGCAGCAGCAGCAGCAGCAGCAACAGCAACACCCTGACATGCTGCCGTCGTATCAAAACTCGGCCCCACCCTATCCCGGTTACCAGCAGTCGCCAAAACCGGCGTACGGTGAGCGTCCGTCATATCAATAAAGTCGTTGGGACTTGAGAGGTCAGGGCAGGGCTAAAGGTCAGAAAAGAGGAAGAAAGAAGAGAAGAGATGCAGGGTATTAATCAAAGACGTTAGCTAGGCTTTTGAAGGAAATGGGTCTTCTGGGAAATGTGAAGTCGCTGCGTATCTTCAGCGCTCACTCTTGCAGCGCGAGCAGATGAGAAAGGGACATGAAAGACAACAAAAAATGAAATTGAAAGGTGTTGTTGACCATTGCGCTTTCGCGCAATAACTCTGTTTTTTTGTTGTTGTTGCAGAGCGTATGAGCAAAAAGCTTACGGCTCATCTCAAATAAAAAAGTCAATTTCCTGATTTTATTCTCTATCAATTGTTTTGCTTGCAGTGGATCGTGGCGCCTGTCGTTTTGACAATCTTTGTTTTCGCTTGTTTGTTTAAACCTCAGAGAAAAAGAGAAGCTTTGTTAAAATGCAGGGCTTTCTCTTTTTCTGTTGTTGTTAATTTTTTTTTTATTTGTTATGACTGGTAAGCTGAGTTACTAGACAAGATTTGTTTTTGGACACAATCTCCACAGCAAAAGCAACGGAAAAGCGCACGCTCAAAAAGACAAAATATATGAGGAGGAAAAAGAAAAAAAAAAAGAAAATAGCGCAGCGCATTTATTTTTGATCATTATTTAAACTTGTTGTTATTAAGAATCTATCTCTGCTAGTGTACTGAAAATAATCCTCTATTTGATTGTTTTTATTGTCTGTAAATACTGTCGGTTAAAGTGCGTGACTGCGGTTGAGAACGTGAGTACGAGTCACCCTGAGTTTGACTTCTTTTTTATTTGTTATTGGTCTTTCTTTTTTAAAAATACAAAATAAAGTCTCATAAACGAATTGTTTGTTTAAAAAGACGGGTTTTTTGAGTTTAATGATAATTATTTACCCTTTCTCTTTGCGCAACACAAAAACGATTTGCGGCGTCACAGTGAAGCTTCCTTAGAAGACGCTGCTGCACACAGGCTTTTCAGAGTTGCACCAACAGATGATTTTCTTTCTTTTTCGTTCCCTATTCCCGTGTTGTCTTTTGACTTGCCCCTTTCTCTAAATATATTTTGCTTACGTATCTGTTCCTTTTTTTTTTTTCCTTTTTTGACTGATCTCAGAGAACAGTTTTTTTTTACTATTGTATATCCGTAACTTCCATATATGTATTAGTGTTGATTCTAAAATATATATATTTAACTGTGCTTCAGCCTTGTCCTTCTCTTCGCATGTCTTTTTCCATTTTATCAATGCTATCGTAAATGTATACATGCATCCTAATTAGTTCTCTTAACATTTAACGTCAAAAAACACCAACGCCAAAAAAAAAAAACCCAAAAAAAAATTGATATTGTGTTTATAAGAAAGGTGAGCGCCGCATCGTTGCCGAGAATTCCATAATGCTTTTTCTCTTGCGAACAATTTAAAGCCTTGCTAGATTCTTTTTTTGGTTTCTTGCATTGATCTTCCTCTTCGTAGCGAATATGTCTATGTGCAAGTTTGGTCACCTTTACGGTGAAGCACCTTTCCTTTACTCTAATTTTGATACAATATTTTTCGTTCCCTTCTCCTATTTTCAATGCTTTTACACATCACACCCTTAGACGACAACTGCACGCCAGCACACCTCTTTTTCTTTCTGCTAACGAAACGGACTCACTGCTCGGCGGCGCAGCGAGGTAGCCTTCTACAAAAAGCGCAGATAACTTCACTTGTGCCTTACTTACAGGCAGAAAAGCAACAAGACTTCAAAGCTATTCTTCTTGATATCAATGCTACAATGTTGCACCGTGTGCCGTTTCTCCCGTCGAGCGGCTCCTAACGCTGCGCTTGCCTCCGCTCGTTTCGGGCAGGCAGCTGAAGAGTTGACAACCCTCGTGCAAAGCTGCTACCCAACAGCTTCCGCCATCTTTCCATGTCTTGCAAGCTGCACCGATGACCGACAGCAAAATGCGACGGCGCCGTGCAGCTTTTCTGACGGCCTCGGCGACGCACACGCACGGCTGCAATCCACATTGGCCGCACGTGGCGGTCTGCACGGTGAAGCGGTGGATGCCGGGCTGCTGCAAGCGCGCCTGTCGTGGGGAAATAGCCACACTGAAACAAATTATTCCATGTTGTGGAGTGAGCTGATAGCTCGTCTCAGCCCACCTCAACAGCTGTTCTCGTCACGTTTGTTCAACAACACAGTCGCTTTATCTCCCTCGCCGCCTCTCTGCCCCGACGCAATTCTCTACCTTGACGGCGTGGAGGCGACGGACGTGGCAAAGGTCGTGGCCCCCCGCCTCATGCGCGACATTCCAGCTATCGTGGAGTGCGACAGCGTTGGCAGCAGCACTCACACGCACACCGGACAGCGGCAGGACCCCATTTACTGCCGTCGTCAGGTGGACTGGGCGCGGCTCTGGCGGGAGAAGCGGTGTGCGATGCGCGGGGTGGACCTCATGGAGCTGTCGTTGCCTTTGCCAGCGAAGAAAACTTCTGCCTCCGCGACAGCTTCCCGTGCGTCGCTGCTGGTGTCGGTGGCCAATCCAAGCGTGACGCTGGCGGCGCTGCATCGTCAGAAGAACTCAACGCGTCGCGGACCCCTGCGCAGCACCTTTGGTTACTCGCTGCCGTGTCTGCAGAACGCCTTGCCAGCTGCCGTGGTGCAGTGCGTGCGTCTCTTGCGCGCCTGGCAAGAGGACAAGCAGTCCAGTGGCACCACAGCGTGCACGAGCGCTTTTTGGGTTTCCGCCGTGGGGCACGTACTGGATGACGTGGTGCGGGGTGAAGGCGAGACTCGCACGTCATCCTGCCAGGCGATCTCAACAGTGTTAGATGAGTGGCTGAGTGCAGCAGGTGAGGAAAATGCCTCAGTGACGTCTGAAGAGGGCATTGTGCTGCGGTACCTGAAATTATGTGCAACTTCTGAGGAAACGCCTCGAACACCATCACTGGCCTCGATGGAAGGTCAAACTGAAGTGCTTGCAAACCTCCTTTTCGCTGCCGTGCTGCAGCGCCTCCGGTGCGAGCCTATCCGTGAGTGGAATGCGTACAACTTCTTCCTACCCCCCGAGAGATTTGAAGGGACGACGGACATGACCAGCGCTTTGGCACTAAGCGAGAAAGTCTGCCAGGATACGGTGACACAAATAGGGTTGTCTTTACTGGGATTTCGCGCAAAAGTTCCTGTGAAGCAATCAGTTTTGTAATTTTACTCAACTTGTTTTGAAACAAGGGACCACTACTCTTCACAACCTGTACAAACAAACAAAAAACAGAATCAACAAATTGTCTGATGTGAAAGCTAAGAGAAAATGCCTTCAACTGTAAGCTTAAGAACTGAGCAAATGCAACGCAAAATCGCTACTCGGCAACAGAAGAAAAGCAAGCCGTACGTTGTTTCTCTCAACTTGATTATCATCCCCTTGCACTGTTTCCATGTTTACTTTTTTCGTTTGTTTTTCATAAGAAATTGAACGCTACATCTATTGTAACACAGTCGTTGTGTTTGTTTGTTCTGGCTCTTCATCACAATTTCTCAAGATTTTTTCTTGAAATTAAACAAGAATTAAAATACTATATTTATTCCACTTCTTCTACAAACTTGAGCTTTCCGAGTCCGGCGAAAAAACAAAAAAGGAAAACAGGCAACGGAACACCGCAGCTGTTGTGGTAGAAACATGGAGTACCACATTATATCCAACAAGGGCGACAAGACGACGCTCTGCATCGATGACGAGATGACGGTCGGGGATGTGCGCGGGGTGGCTGCGGCGATGCTCGACGCACCGGAGGATCGCATCATGACCGTCTCCCTCGCTGGCAAGCTGCTGACAGACGACGCCGAGACGTGGGCAGATCTGCGGGGCCGCCTCTTCCGCGGTCAGCAGCCCGCCCCCCTTCAGCGTAAGCTCTTCTGCAACTTGACAGACAAGCCCGTTACGGAGACGCAGAGTGGGGAGGTGATGCGGATGTTTGCTTCGAAGGAAGAGCGCAAGCAGGAACAGGAGAAGGAGCGGCAGTCCGCGGCGGCGATGGAGTCCATGGTGGAGTCGATGGCGCAGAATCCCGGCATGCTGGAGAGCATGCTGAGCATGAACCCGCAGATCCAAAAACTCCAGAAGAAGTCACCAGAGGTGGCGCGGATGCTTAAAGACCCGGAGACGCTCAAGTCGATCCTGCTCTCCTCCGTCAACCCGGAGCGGAGGAAGGAGATGGAGCGCAACGCGGAGCTGCAGCTCGCGCAGATCTCCGCCATGCCAGGTGGACAGCAGGCAATCAACCACTACATGGATCAAATGAACGCGGACGGGGACGAGGAGGAGACTGACAACGAGCGGGCCATCCGCATCGGCACCGCAGCGGCGTCAGAGGCGAACGACAGTCTTTACACCCCAGACCCTACCAAGGACGCAAACAATGAACCTCTGCCGAATCCGTGGGCCTCGTCAAGTGGTGGTGGCGCGGCACCGGCTGTTCCTCCTGCGGCAAACCCTTTTGCAGCGCTGGGCGGGGGCTTTGGGGGTGCGGGTGGTGGTGGTGGTGCAGGCATGTCCGCCGGTGGAAACCCGTTTGGCTTCTTCCCGCCAAACAACGCGGGCCGAGACAATTTAACGGCATCCGCTGCGCCTTCTGCAGGGGCGGCTGCTGCCTCCCCATTTGGCGCGCAGGACCCGGCAGCGATGCAGGCGATGTGGCAGATGTTTATGCAGTCCATGGGCGGCCAGGGGAGCACCGGACTTGGCGGACCCAGTGCGGCGGCCTCTGCCTCTCCAGCCGTGCCACCTGCGTTGACAGCGGCTGAAGGTGAGTCACAAAATGCCACCCACTCTACCGCTCTTGCCGGTGCTGCGGTGGCCCCTGCGGAGCTTTCGGAGGACGCGCTGCAGGCGGGCGTGGTGGCGCTGCGCGACATGGGCTTTGAGGACGAAACACTGTGCCGGCAGGCGCTGCGCGCTTCCGGCGGTGACGTGGAGGCTGCAGTGGACTACATCGCCGAACATCAAGAGGAGTGAAGCCGAAAATAATGAAGTACTGCACTGTACGCATCGAGAACTGTATCTTGTCCTGTGAATTTATGTGTAAAACTGCTTTTGATGCACATACAAAAAAATACAAAAGAACCTCTGCTAGCAAATACGCAAAAAAGCGGTTTGTTCGTTACTTGCCCAAGCGTACTTCTATCATTCGACCACAAGGAACAAAGGAATGAAAGTGTTAGGCGCTTTAGCATATTTTGTGTTTTCAAGTCTAGTCGAACGATAACAACAACAACGGAATGCACTTCAGTTTACTTTAGGCAAACATCCTGCGTTTAATTTTGAGACGGAAAAGTTGTGCAGTGGTTCAAAGAATCTCTATGCCATTCCTTCCTTTCGCGCGGTCGTGCTTTTTTCGTTCAACGGCTTTCATCTGTAAAATTTGAATCACCTCACTCTCTTTGATAGTAACAGCAACGTTGTAAATCAGCGTACTGATCATAGAACTGAAGAATTACCACTTAGCTCACACTGAAGGTAAGTAGTTGGCTGACCGCAGCAACTACGCACCACGGCATTTCCTAATTACTTTTGCAGTGGATACACGCATCAAAACTCCTAATTTTTTTTTTCTCACAGACACCTTAGCTCTTTTTGTTTACTTATTGTTTGTTTTTCTCTCTTTCATTCTTGGACAGCAGAGCATGCGTTTTGCGTTGTCGTGCTTGACAGGTGCGGTGGGTGCGTGGCTGTGGCGGCCGCGGCAAGGCGACAGCGCGGAGTGCTACCAGGGCATCCAAAACGCGCTGACTTTCCGCAACAAGCAGCGACCCGGGCAGGTGTTCAGTCAGCGGTACGAGCGCTACCAACTGGGCGAAATTATCCCCATCACATCGGACGTCGCGCTCTTCCGCTTTCTGCTGCACAGCCCGGACGATGAGTTTAACCTAAAGCCTTGTTCGACACTGCAGGCGTGCTACAAGTACGGCGTGCAGCCGACAGACCAGTGCCAGCGCTTCTACACCCCCGTGACGGCGAACCACACAAAAGGGTACTTTGACCTCATTGTCAAGCGCAAGACGGAGGGGCAGATGACGAATCACCTCTTCGGCATGCACATCGGGGACACGCTGCTCTTCCGCAGCGTCGCCTTCAAGATTCAGTACCGCCCAAACCGGTGGAAGCACGTCGGAATGATTGGTGGTGGCACCGGGTTCACGCCGTTTCTGCAGATCATCCGCCATGCACTGACGGAGAAGTGGGACAGCGGGGAGGTGGATAAGACGAAGTTGTCTTTTCTCTTCTGCAACCGTACCGAGCGGCACATCTTGCTCAGCGGTGTCTTCGACGACCTGGCGGAGCGTTTTCCAAGTCGCTTCCGCGTCTTCTACACCATTGACCTTGCCGTGGATAAGGAGGCGTGGCTGAAGAAAGACAACCACTTTATCGGGTACGTTACGCCGGACATGGTGCGTCAGAGCATGCCGGCACCAGAAGAGAAGAACAAGATTATCATGTTGTGCGGCCCGGATCCGCTTCTCGCTCACGTGGCGGGCACGCCAATGTCCACGATGGCTTCTATGTCCGGCAGCCTCAATATTCAGCCGATGGCCACGGATATCAACAATCTCGTAAGCTTGGGTGGCATCTTGGAGGAGGTCGGCTACGACAACAACGATGTCTACCGCTTCTAAGAAGCGAAGGTTGAGAGGTGCGCTGCGTCACTTTTGGAACTCTATTTACAGTTGCAGTCGCCGGGTTACATGATCACAAACACTTTTGTTAAAAAAAAGAAAAAGAAAAAGTAATAATAACAATGATGTCATTTTGAAAATTATAACTGTTTTAATGCAAGGCTGCCGCAGCTTCCTATGCGATCATAGTATGTTTTCTGCTGGCATGAAGCACATCAAAAAAAAAGAAAGGTGCAAAACCACGACGCCGCTTTACGCTGTTGCTATATTTTCAGAGAAAATTAACTCTCTGACTTTGGCGCGCTGACTGGACCTCACGAAAGTCTTTTATGTAAATCATTTCTCGTATTTCTCGTATCAGCATCCTCGTAATTCTTTGCCTCCTCACCTTGCGCCACTGCCTATATGGTTGAACTCTGACGTAGATTGCGTGTAGTTCTCCGTGTAGTTTCTCTCTCTCTCTCTTCGTGTTTCGTCACATTTTAGTACTTTAGTAAATAGCCTCTCAAGCAAGCTGCTGATCCGGAAAGCGTAGTTGTGACTTGCATACAGTCACTGCTCTCGCTTCGCTTCTCTTTACCGGATTGCGTCTTTCCTTTATCTTTTTTTTTTCACTCACTATTCATCGCGATCTTCGCAGTGTTAGAAGGCTACGTGGTGGTAAAATAGTAGGACAAAAGGAGAGAACAATATCTGCTCAGAAAAAAAAAAAAACTAGCAACTTAGTAGTATTTGCAAAAGCAACTCAGTGCAATTGAAAGGCAGAACCATTTGTTTTTCTTTTTGACAATTTGGATCAGAAAGTCACTCACAGTTGCTGAGTCATTTTTTTAACCTCTTCTCTTTTTACTGCACTTTTGTTAAAACAGCAGGAGCTCAGCAGCTTCTTCGATCGTTTGGCAAAGTCTCATCACAACACTTACCTGTTTTTTCCTCATTACATCCAGCAAGCGAGGGCTGCCTCACACACACGTCGCAGTTAATAAAACAAAATTCTATTCCTATAGAATTGCTCTCTTCTTTCTCTTTCTCTTCATCTTGCACCACCTTTTTCTTTTTTCCCTTATTACCTTAGTTCATTATGCTGCGCTCTACCCGTACCGCCTTCACCGGCCGCGCGATGATCTCGCGTGGCAGCCCCGAGTGGTCGCACCGCCTCGACCTCAAGAAGGGCAAGAAGACGACCCTCGCTCACAAACTTGGCACAAGCAAGCCGAACAACGCCCTGCAGTACGCGCAGATGACGCTGCACGACTTGACGGAGTGGGTCGTCGCGTACTCGCCGTGGCCGCTCACCTTCGGTCTGGCGTGCTGCGCGGTGGAGATGATGCACTGCTACTCGTCCCGCTACGATTTGGATCGCTTCGGCATCGTGCCGCGCCCGTCGCCGCGCCAGGCTGAAATCATCATCGTGTCGGGCACCGTGACGAACAAGATGGCGCCGCTGCTGCGCAACATCTACGTGCAGATGGTGAACCCGAAGTGGGTCATTTCGATGGGTAGCTGCGCGAACGGCGGTGGCTACTACCACTTCTCGTACTCGGTGCTGCGCGGGTGCGAGCGGTCGATTCCGGTAGACTTCTGGATTCCCGGCTGCCCGCCTTCGGCCGAGAGCCTGGTCTTCTGCCTGCACAACCTGCAGAAGAAGATCCGCTGGCACGAGATTCAGAAGTACTCGGTTCGGTAAGCACCTGGTCAAATACACCAAAGTAAAGTGCGACGCTTGCGTGAGCGGCCAACAAACTCGTTCTGCTCCCAAGTATGTGGTGGTGCGTGCGCGCGTTTGTTTGTGTGCGTGCATGTCATTCTGTACCGACCAGCTTTCCGTTGCCTTTCTCTTATTCGAGCTTTAACCTTTTTTCTTTATTTCGCCTCTTTTTTCTTTTATTTGTTTCAGCGTGTCTTCAGCGCTGCGTCTTACCTATTATTATAAAACCTTATGATTATTGGTATAAGCCCGCTATAGTGTCCTTCTATTTATATATGCTTTTCCGGATTTGACGTGTTGTGTGCTACGCTGTGCGTCCAATGGGTGTTAGGGTTGAGTGAATCATCTGTTTTTTTTTTTGTTTGTTTGTTTTGCCGGCAATCCTCAAACTGGTCGTTTTCTTCTCTGTTGTTGGTTTTCTTTCGTCACCTGTAGCTCGCTTTTATCTACCTTAGGCACTTTTAGAACGTGTATTGTGCATTTACCGAAATTAAAATGAAAAAGAAATGAATGCAGGAGATACAAATGGGAAGTGTTCTAAGAAAGGAATGTGCTAGTAAATTGGCAGAAAAAAAAGGAAAAACCGAATGCAGGATAGCCTTTAACAGCGTGTTGTAGATTTAACGGCAAACCAGCTATGCAATGTCTGTAGCAGTGTTTGGTTCTAGGAAAATATGGGATTTGAATTGGCGTGATCTGCTTTCGACAACACCGTATCTTTTCCTATGAATTATTTGCGGTCAAGACGAGAGAAGTCGGCTACAACCTTTAGAAGTTTTTGTTCGTAAGCTAACGGCGTTGCACTTTATTTCCTACTTTTATCTCTTTTCCCCTTTGGTTTAGGTTACAGCTTTGCGGCTCTTTCAATTTTTTTTTTTTCGTAAAGAGTCTCGCTCCTGACTTTCTACAATACACAGCCGTATTTATTTGTTTGTTTGAACCATCAGCTCAACAGCAACTTGAAAAAAAAATGCTGCACATTGTCCTGTTCAAGCTCAACCCTGATAAAATGGCTGCGGTGTACTCCAGCAAGTCGTTGGAGGAAGACGTGGATACGCTGCGGCACGGCGCTGTTCCCGGTCTTTTAGAAATCCACTTGCAACCAACAGATACCTCGCCGTGGGAGGGCTACGTCGATGCCTCGCGTGGCTACACGCACGCCCTTGTCTCACGGCACGAGAGTGTGGAGGCATTGCGGCTATACGCCGATCACCCACGACACAAGGCGCTGCAGGCGCGTATGGCACCGTGCGTTGAAGCACCACCGCTGCGCATGGAGCTTCACATTGGTACGCACTCGAGCACTCCGCAGACTGCCGCGGGGTGACGGTTTGCTGTGCGAGTTGTCATTTTACATTTTACGCATGCGCTTTTGTGGTCCCCCCCAAGTTTGAATTGTGCCACTCTGGCGCTTTGGTAATTTACGTTCTAATCTCTCCACTTAATTACTAAGAACTACCTTTTTTTTTTCTATCCCATTCTTTTAACTTAATTTTTTCATTGACACTCCCTTCTTTTGTCTTGTTGTATGTTGCTTTCCTACTTTGCTTTTGCTTTCTTCCAGAGCTTCCATGCTCGCCTCTTCCACTGTTCACTAATGCATACCTATGCCTTTCAATTTGACAAAAATAAAAGTAGAGTCAATAACAGTTTTTTTTTCCTTTTGGCAAAAGCATGTCAGATTTGAAAAAAAAATGTAAAAATTATATCGGTCAAGCTGTGTTTGTACTAACAAGACACAATAAAACTAACTAAGTATTTCTCTCAGCAATTGTGCGGCTTACCAGTTGATGAAAATGAAGGAGATCAGTGGTTGCAATCCTTCTTGATTTTGTAAGTCTTTTTCTTTTCTTATTTATAAACGATCACGTTGTTTGGAGATTTACCGTGCGAGACAGTCAAAGTGTCGAGCTCGACAATATTTTTTTTTTTACGCACATTACGTTCGCTTTGCCACCTGAGCTAAATATCGCATTTCACATCTCACTCATTGTTACTTATTCCCATTTTTTTTTTTGCTTTCACAGAAGAACGCCGATCCGGCATTTATCTGTTCTATCGCCCACCATGCAACACGTCGTTTTCTTCAAACTGGATCCTGAAAAGGTCGCCGAAGAGTTCCCGAACGACTCTCTGTACGAAGCTTTTGAGACAATGCGCAAGGCAAATATTCCCGGACTACTGGAGTTCAACTTCAGCGCGAAGAACACCTCGCCGTGGGAGGGCTATCAAGACGCCACACAGGGCTACACGCACGCAATTGTGTCACGCCATTCAGACGCCGAGGCGCTGCATGTTTTCGCTAACCACCCTGACCACAAGGTGTTGCAGGTGCGCGTGTTCAAGTGCCTCGCTGCGCCACCGCTACGCATGGAGCTGGACTGGCGTGTGCCACCTATGTGAAAGAAAAAAAGGGCAGAAACGACGAGAACTGGGTGTTTATCATTGCCGAGTGCCTCTTACGGCGTGTCGTATGCTCCGTTTCACAATCGAGATGAAGGAGGACGTATCGTATTAAGGATTTTTTTTTTTATCCAGCGTGTGTTTCATTTGCATGGACGCTTTTCGTTCTCTCTTCTGCAGTTACAGACGTACAATAATAATAAAAGAATTTCGGTGGCTTTAGGTTGTTTTTTTTTTGACATATTAGTTGAAACTAATGGTCATCATGACGTAAATTCACGCTTTTGCTTTGAAAAGCTACCTCGCACTGCGGACATTCTCGAGTATTCTGCTGCTCCGCCTTCCCAGGCTTTTTTTTTATATATTAGCTTATTCTCACTTACTTCCTTTTTCTATTACTTTTGGTCGTTGCAACGAATTTTTTCTTCTTGTATTTCGCACTCTTCCCGCTGACACAACAAAACCCTTTCCAA
>MDUD01008533.1:0-16398 GCA_002216565.1 Crithidia mellificae | reverse complement strand
AGACTGATGTGTAACACCTCCCATGACCCACACATCGCTCTTCTTTTTTCCTCCTTCTCCAGAAAAGCTGTCCATGCGTAGTGTTCTGTTTCTTTCTTGTTTCTTTTTTTTTTTAACTCAGTTGTGAAAGCGATAAGAATAGCAAATACGTAATTATGGAAAAAAAAAAGGGGGCCACGTTGAAGAGTCAGCATCTCTAACGCACCCCATTGAGGGCATCGTAGCGCAGCGTCCGTGTTCACGACGAAACGGTTGAAATGCAAAACAGCGACACGTGCGGACCAAAAAAGAAACAAAACCAAAACAAACGAGCACGCAATAGGCTTGTGTTTTTGTTGTTGCTGTTGTTGTTTTCTGAAAAGCAGAAACAAAGAAGAAAGACAAACTGAAAAGAGAAGGTTCAGACACAGAAAGTCGTGAATCACATACGCGCGAACAACCAAAACGAGGCACGATGGCGACTGTGTAGAAAAAAAAAAACGCACCCACTGTGAGATCGAAACTCTCACCTCACACACTTTCTCAACTTACCGTCGTGCCCCCTTCACTCCGTTCTCGTAGATCATTAAGAAAAAGTTGTTCATCGACGCTACAGCCGCCTTGCCCTCCGGCACCGCCTCCACGCGCGCAAGCAAGGCGGCGGCGGCGGCGCGGGCATCCGGCGACGGGTGCGCCAGCTGCATTCCCACCGCATTCAGGCCGCCCACCGCAAGCGACATACGACGCAGAAACAGCTTCACGTCGTACGGCGTCTCCAGCAAGCTGAGCAGCGTGAGCAGCGTCCGCTGCACCGGCGTCTCACCCGACGCGCACTGGCGCAGCGCGGCGCAGTTCAGCAACAGCGCCGGATTCTCCTTCGGGTGCAGCACCTGTGAGCGTACGTTGTCGAGCATCGAGGTCAGCATCATCTCCAGCCGCAGCACGCTGAGGGAGCGGTGGGCGAAGACGGGGTACAGGGCATTCGGCACCGAGACGGTGCCACCGGCCACGTAGCCGACGAGGACCGTCGTGTAGAGGAAGTCCTCCAGCACGAGGCGCAGCCGCCGGTTCCGCTCCGCCGCGCTCACGCGCAGCGCACGCAGGTGGTAGATGCCGTTGACAAGCTTCTTGTACAGCTGCTGCAGGGGGGCGGGGAGGTTGCGCAGCGCCTCGGCTTCTGCGCTGCCGCCGCCCACGCCCACGGCGTTCGCCAAGCCGGCCGTCGCGGAGGCCCAGTTGCTGGCGCCGCCGGCGGAGGCGGATGGGGTGATTTGTCGCCGCAACATGCGCTCCGCCGCCGTCATGACGACTTTGTTGTCCAAGTCGCAGAGAAGGTCCCAGCCCCACGGCTGCACGTTCTCAAAGATGGGGTTGAGGGTGCCGACGACGTAGCCCGGGACGTTGAGAAAGTGGTCCACGCTGCTAACCGACACGTAGGGGAACACCTTTGTTGCCATGAAGCTGCGGTCGAGCAGGTTACCGATGATGCCGAGCGACAGCGCTACCTCACACACGTCCGAGGCCTCGCCTTTGCGGGACAAGATGAGAATTTTCTTCTCCGTCAGAATGCCGAGGATGAGGAGCATGGACGACGGACCCAGGGCACCAACGACCGTCTCGATGTTGTACTTCGTGAACGCAATGTCGTTCGACTCGGGTGAGAGAGGGATTTTTGCCTTGATCGTCGACCCAAACGGTGCGTCGTTGTAGTAGACGTAGGCCTGCTGCCCGCTGCCGAGGGTGCAGTACTTGCCGATCTCCGCCGTGAGCTGGTCCACCTTCGCGCGGCCAGCCGCCACCACCCCAGCGGCGTTGTTGATGGAGTCGTAGCAGCGCTTCAAGATGCGCTGCAACTCCTTCAGCGCCTCCTCGCTCGTACCGCTCACGTTGCAGCAGTACTGCGCCGCCGCGACGAGCACCGGGAAGAAGGGCTCCAGCCACACGAGCGAGGGCCCGAGTACCGCGACGCTCTTCGTGATGCCGCCGCGTCGCGCGGTGCTGTCGCGCTTCGAGACCACGGCGCAGAGGCCAAAGAGCACTGGACCCGCCGAGGCCTCCTCCCCCGCGCAGGCCCGCCCACCTTGTTTGGCAGCCAACCCACTCGGCACCGCAGTAGAAGGACTCGTGATGCCGGTCGCTGCGGCGGTGTCGTTAAAGCCGGCCACGCCGCTTGTGGGGTCGGTAAAGCGCGCAGAGCCGGGGAGCATTGCCCCACCACCACCGTTCACACCACCCACGACAGCCGCATCCGCCGCATCGCTGCCGCTGTTCATGCTGTCCACGCGTGGCAGGAAGAGATGCCCGGCGTTTCCTGGTGAAGTGTGCGTTGAGAAGGCCGCGTTGCCCCCCGCCGTGGCGGGCGGTGTGTAGGCGTCCGCATCCACGCGGGTCTCGGAGGACGGCGGCGTGACGGAGCCGGGCAGCTGCACCCCGCCGTGGTGGTCCGAGTCGAAGCCGTGCGAGGTGAGCCGGCTCGCCGTCGTCGACCCGCCAACGCTCTCTGAGTGCGGCAAGTGCAGTGAGTCCGTGATGGTGAGTGAGGCACCGGCGCCGTTGCTCGCGTTGCTGGTGCTGGCGTTTGCGTTGTCGTCGCCTTGTCGGGTGGGGTTGAGCGCACCGAGAGGGCCATCCTCTACGCTTGGCGCGGCGTCTACATGCACCAGACCGCCGCCCGCGCCTCGATTCTCCGGAGAGGCTTGAGGCGATAGGGCTGCCGCTGCTGCTGCCGCTGCTGCTGCTGCTGCCGCTGCTGCTTCCGCCCTCGCCGCTGCCTCGGCCGCCGATCGCTCTGCGCTCTCCAGCAGCATCATCTCCTTCAGCAAGCGCTCAAACTGCGTGATGCGCATCAAGTAGCCTTCCTGGCGGCTGCCGGGGTAGGTGATCACAACGAAGGCGTAGTCGGACGTGTTCATCCCACCGGCGCCGGCACTGCCGCTGCCACCTCCAGCACCACCGTACGGGGAAAGGGAGCCGGAGGCGAGGGCGGCTGCGGCGGCGCCGGGGCTCGCAGCACGGCCGCCCTGGCCTCCGCTGCCGCCGCCGCCGTCCCCGATAGATGTGTCGCCCGCAGCCGCGAAAGAGCCGGCGCGGCTGCCTGCCAAGGTCGCCTCATTCATCAGCATCGCCTCCAGCTGCTTCGAGAACCGCACCACCTCGGGTGGGAGGCTGGGCAGTGAGGACAAATTCTCAATTGGCACGATGATCGGGCTCGCTAGCTCCATGTCCTTGTACTTGAGCGAAACAGCCCGGTTGGCCGTGTTGATGAGAAGCATTTCGGACACGTAGAGAGCGGCCTCTTCGCCAGGAGCGCGACTCCACCGCGCTGTGGCGTCCTGTGCGGTGGTGGTGGTGGCGGCGGCTACAGACGGCGGCGGAGGGCTGTGTGCCGGACTGTGCGGCGTGTCATGCGCACTGCTGCTGTCACTCCCCTCGCGGCAGAACCGGTAGACGGGGAAGCGCAGAAAGACGGGAGGCTGCGGGCGGTTCACCACGAAGACGGTGCGCGTCACGCTTACCTTCTCCGCGCCGTCGGGTAGCATCACGTTGGCGAAGTACTCCGTGTGACCCGCGATGCCCGGAGGTGCGGCGGCGTCCGCCGGGTCCGCCGTCGGAGCTACAGGAGAGGTCGGGGAGGAGGAGGAGGAGGCGGTGGTGTTGGAGGTGACGCGTGGGTAGCACGCACGCAGACACGCGCCGGTGTCGATGTCGAACTCGGCAATGATGAGACTCGTGGCCAGCAGCGTGGCTGGCACACTTGCCGGCGGTGCAGGCGGCATCGTGCAAGACAATAACAAAGTGAGGGAAGTGCACAGAAGACGCAAGACAGTTAGTTCGAGAAGGAAAAAATTGACAACTGCTATCAGAAGAAGCCTATAAAGTGTCAGTCAAAGAATGTGTCTGCGATTCGTGAAGCAGAAAAGGGAAAAGAAATCGAAGGTCAACAATTACAATTTTGTTTTGTTTTCTAGCGGAAGATAGTCGTGTGTATATGATCTATTAACTTTTTTCTCCGGTTATATTGTCGATGCGTGATTGTTTGAGCCGTAACAAAAAGCAGAAGAAAAGGAAAACAAGCTGCAAAGACTTGCGCTTGCTCGCAACTCGATAAGCGAACGCGCTTGGCAAATGTGAACTCAAATAATTTAAAGAGTTGTATGCACTCCATATATCAGTTTGAGAAATAGAAAATAGAAGGTAGGAATTATCGAAGCAAAGTAGAATGCCGAGAATCAGAATATAAAAAAATCTTTTTTTTTCAATACACTGATGCGGATAAACTGGAGGCACACAAATCGTTGTTTCCCCTCAAATACCGTTCGCAGCCTAGAAGATGCTTTCAATGAGACTTGCTGCTCCTTACACTTTTCGCCTATTCCATAAACGAGCAGGCCTCTTTAAATCAATATTCACTCCTAGAGAAAGCAGTTTGAACACCAAGTAGATTAGTACACACAAAGCAAGTCCTATGAGAAACCTCAGTAATCTGTCGCTCGTTTTCTTTGGGCTCTCAGAGGTCGTTTCTCTTGTTTTTCTGTGTTTCATAATCCCACTTGTCTCCTTTTCTTAGTAAAAAAGAATAAAGTTCAGAAACACTTAAACTGAATAATAATCGGTAGTTAGTGAAAACAAAAACAAACACAAGCACCATCAAGCACAAAGACAAAAAGAGAAAGGGTAAAAAAAAAGACCAAAACACCATTCAAAGGCAGGAACAAATAAACACAATAGCGAAAGAAAGACACGAGATAAGGCAACAGTGTTTCTTTTCTCCTTAGAGACTGCAACAAAACACAAATGCCTTTTGTGTAAATAGTTGCCTAGCGTTGTCCAAAGCAACCACATGCCGCCGTGGATCAGCAAACACACGACGACAATGTGCCAAGCCTTACGTCACATCAGAAAAAAAAGGAAAAGTTGTTTTGACGCGGTAATTGGCGTTCGCGTGCTCCACGTCCTGGGCCACCGGAAGATCAGATGCAAAATTCTAGACGAAACTGCCCCTTTGACATTTCTGCGCGCTACAACTTACCTCGTGCAGCTTGTCCGTGTAGCTCTTCTCTCTCCTTTTTTCCTCATGAAGCTCTTATCGCTTTCTTAAATGTTCCGTTCCACCATTCGGCATTTCATTCCTCTTTCATCTTTTTATTTTTTTTTTTTACGCGCCGCCGTTGGGGTTCTGGAACATAATGTTCTGGAACTTCATCATCAGGTTCATCACATCCGGGTCGCCGAGGTACTTCTGGAAGGCGCCGTAGCCGTTCATTTGCACGTCCTGCATGATGCTCGCCAGCTTCGGGTTCTTGCGCACCTCCTCCTCCTGCAGCTGCTCAATCGCGGCACGGTTTACCTTGCCGAACGGCGTCACGACGTTGCCCTCTTCGTCCACGTTGCGCATGCCCATGTCCGCCCCGAGGCGGCTCAGCTCCGCCGGGTCCATGCCGCCCTGGCTGAACTTGCCGGCCATGTTCGACACCAGGCTGCTAAACTCGGGGTTTTGCATCATGCGCTGCGCCGTCTCCATGAACTGTGGGTTGTTCATCATGTTCGCAAACTGGCTCATGTCCGGCATACCACCCATGCCGCCCATGCCGCCCATGCCCGGGAAGCCGCCGGCGCCGGCACCGGTTGTCGTGAGGCCGGACGCCTTCGCCTTCTCCTCCGCGCGCTTCAGGTCTTCCTTGTAGGTGTTGTTGTCCGGGTCCAGCTCGCACGCCTTCGTGAAGGCATCCACCGCGCGAGCGTAATTCTCCTGGTAGAAGAGCGCCGTCCCGAGGCGGGAGTACGACTTGGAGTACTCGGGGTTGATGATGATGGCTCGCTCACAGTCAATGACCGCGTCGTTGTAGCCCTTCAGGTGCGTATGGGCGGCAGCGCGGTTGGCGAAGAAGATGGCGTTTTCCGGCTCAAGCTCGATGGCCTTGGTGTAGTACGCAATCGCCTCCTTGTACTTGGCCTGGCTCATCAGCTCGTTGCCCTTGTTCTTGATCTGCTCCGCCGTGAGGCCCTCGTACGGGTTGTTGCGCTGGTTGAACTTCTCGCGAGCCTTGTCGAGGCGCTGGCGGTACTCCTCGGAGTCCTTCTCCACGCCCTTGAAGTAGCCCTTCTTCTCCAGCAGCTCCACAAAAGCGACAAACTTCTCATCCTGCTCGGCACCGTTGCGGCGCTCGTGGTCGCTCAAGGCGGCGCGGAAGGCCTCAAGGACATCAACGCCGGTGTCGTAGAGACCGCCGGTGCCGGCCGGGTCGACGCCGAACTCCTCGCCCAGCATCTGCGCCACCGCCTCCGCGCGCTCGGGGTTCTCGACGGCCGTCTGCCGCATCATGCGAATGAAGGAGAAGACCAGCTTCTTGTGGTCCTCCGTGATCGGGCGCGCCGTCTCTTCCATTGTGGCAGACAGTAAACAGCTAAGGTGTGTGTAAGGGAAGAAAAAAATAGAACAGCGGTTGTGTGACTTGTTCAGTGAAGCCAAGATCAAAGAAGGAAAAAGGCAGAAAGAAAGTACGCACAACACCGGGAAGCGAGTGTTTGGAACGCAAGGGACGTGTTAAATGGTAAAGTAAACAAAAATACAGAGGCGGAAGAAAATTGATTTTTTGAGCGATAGTGGATGTCACGCGCAACAGCAGATCAGCCGTAACACGCATCGACAATCAATTAGAAAGGACATTGTTAACAGAACATTTGAAGGTTGCACATTAAATATAAAAAAAATCGTTGTTACCTTCCACCTTCAGCAGTAGCACTTGACAAGGAGAGAGAGTGTAGTGGTAGATTGAGTATCTGAAAGCTTCAAACGCACAAGCGTGCCAATATCTGCTTTACCTAAGATTCAAATTATCTAGTTGTTTGGCAACTATTTGTCTTAGAATTGAAATGGAAGAGGAAGCACAAGCTGCTTCACTGTATGTAACAGAATGCTGACCCTGTGCACACACACCCTAGCGCACACGCAGCTCACACCAGAAACGCGCCACCATCAGAAACAAAGAGATTCTGCAACGCTGCACCGGTCCCACTTGTCTTGTCCCCTCAAATTTGAGCAAAGAGGAACACAAAAAAGGGGGGCGACTACACCCGCGCAGAATCATCTGTCTGGCCCTCTCCGTCCATGTCTGTCTCTCGCGTCTTTATTGAATCGCGCTCTTGCGTTGCTCCATGACGCGCTTCGCCATGTGGCGCTTGAACTCCTCGGCGTTCATGCCGTACTTTGCCAGCACCGCGTCCAGCTCCGCCTCACTCGCCGCCGTCTTCACCTCCGCGCGGGCAACCGCCGCCAGCGACTTCGCCTGCTGGTCCAACACAAAATTCTTCTGAATCTCTTTTTGCCGCACAAGCAGGTGGCGGCGGATGCGCTCGCCGTACGTGGACCGCAGCTCCGGTCCCGGCCGCTTCAAGATGAAGTTGTCGAAGCCGCCATCCTTCTCGATCTCAAACGTCGCCGCCTCGACCATCGGCACCTGCACCCAGTGATCCAAAATGTCACTGTAGTGAATGCCCGTCTTCACGTACGGGTACTTCAGCTGTCGGTACACGTGCTGGACCTGCCGTGAAGTGCGCACCCGCTCCCGCACCCGCTCGTTCAGCCAAATCACGTCCATCTCCTGTGGTGCCTTGGGCAGGAAGCCCCGCGGGGAGACGTCACTCATGCGGTACAGGGCGTGGCGGTTCACACGGTTGCACCACGCCGCCCACGGTGGCAGACCCATGGAGACGTAGCGGTTAATGAGACCGCGCGGCGGGCCGTGCGGGGCCCGCGACGTCTCCGGGTTCAGCGCGAAGGTGGAGAAGAGCAGCAACGACGACTGACGCAGCATCTTGAGCGGCGCGCTAGTGTGTTCGTATAACTTCGCTCTCTGCGATGCTAAGGTTTCTTTGCTTTGTTCTGAAACTCTGCGCGGCAGGAATAAGAGAAGAAGAGAAGAGAGAGACAGTGTAATGTCCAGTGAATCGGGGGAGAGAAAGGGAAGGCATCGTAAAATAGTGAAAAAAAAAAATTGCGAGACAAAACATGAACCCATTCTGCTTTTAGAACATTTCTTTCTTCCGCTACACTCAGTACATCTTGATCACGTAGCACTTATGCGGCAATTGCACGATCCGTTCCGCGCCTCTGTTCACATGCACCCCTAGTCTTGCGACATGCAGTGACTACAAAGTTTTTGGACTCAACGGAATTAATCATAACAACGCCACAGCCTTGTCTCAATTTTATAATAATAAGACCGACTGTGCAACATGACGCCTGACAGGGATGCATCAGCCTTGCAGCCTCAAAGCACAAAATTATAATTTTTTTTTTGAGAACAGTTTTGCCGTCAACATGGTAAGAAGCGCCAAAAAAAAGGTGAAACTACTTTGCTCGTTTGTTCGACACGTACATTTGCGCCAGCATAAGCGCAATAGAAATTAAAAATTAAACAGAAGTAGGACAAATAGGGAAAGAGAAAGGAGCAGCAAGAGAAGAGTAGGAAAAAAAAAAAGAGAGATCAACAAGAATATAACGAGGCGTAGCAAAACGCGTACCAACTTACAACGACAAGAGGAAAAGAAAAGCAATTCTGATGACAAAGATAGTCAAAGCCTTCGCGCTCATTGGCAAATATCGGCAAGACCCATCCTCGATCCAAGAGGAACTGTCTTCTTGCTTCGCTAAGCAGACACCCAGCATTTGGCAACCACCCCAATTTGTTCCATTTTTGGTAGCTGCTCGCTTCTTTTTCCCTCTCTCTTTCCCACCTTGATTTCACGGCTTACTTCTTCTTCATCTTCGCAATGGCTTCCTTCTCCGCCTTCTGCTGCTCGCGCTGCTTCTGCTTGAAAGCCAGATCTTCCTCATCCGCCTCAGCCTTATCCTTCTTCGGCTGCTTCAGCGGCTTCTGCTTACCACCTTGGCGGGACGACATTTTCTGGGGGGTTATGTGAAGGGGGCTGTTTAGTTTGTTGTCGTTTAGAATAACTGCTGTGGAATGCTTTGGGTGAAAACGTAAGTTTTCTCTGTTTCGCCAGCATCGATGAAAGCAACGCAGCCAGAAAAGAAAAAAAAGAATGGGAAAGATAGAAGTAGAAAGTGACAACTGACGGCAGATTGTAAATTTTTTTCATCTAGACCGAAGTCTGCTGCTTGGCCAACAACTTGAAACGCTTCGTCACGGCAATACCACATAGACACCGCAGCTCTCTTCACCAGTTTCCGTGTTGCAGCTAAAGTGCGCTCAAATGCAGGAGCAAACCTGAACGCAGGTCCACATAACTCTCTCTCAAGTTTAATTTAGCTTTTCTTGTATTTCTGCGATAACGCAGTTTGTCAGGTATATATATATAGAATATGTATACGGAGAAAGTGAAAGAAAGAACAAAATTGTAAACTACAAAGCACGGTGAAAGAAATGACTTTGAACCCTTCAAATTAAAGACAAAGGTGTATTTTTGTTGTTTGACTTTCACGTACGTACGTAACCGTACCGACTGGAACGCAGTCAGTACGTTCTCATAAAGCAACGCAATAAAGAGAAAGAAATTTTTACAGATACTTATAAAAGAAAAGAAAAAAAGGATGCAATTCGTGCAACAGTTTGTCCACCAGCATCTTGCCGCAGCCTGGCATATTGCTTCCCGCTTTGAAGTGCACTCGCGCTGATACGCAACTGCAAATGCGCGCTGTTGCACCTTGGGAAGGTGTGCTTACGGACAGCGGGTCTCAGTATAGGTAAACTGACGAACCAGCGAGCAGAGGACTGCAGGAAAAGCCACCTCGATCGAGTCAAAAACTAATTGATGTCATGATGGAAATCGTCGAGGAGCATGTAAAGAAGAGAAAGATATTTAATACCAAAAAAAAAAAAGATCAATGAGAAATAGAGAGTCATTAGGACCAAGGGGAATAAAGTAAAAGAATGAGAAAGAACGGTTTCAATGCCGACAGAAGGAACAATTAGCGAGAGCCGCCTAGAAAGATCCGCTCTTTGAAGGCGTAGCAGAAGGAGGCATCGCAGGCGTTCGTCTAAAGTCGGCACGTGCAATCCTTCACTTGGAAAAATCGCATCGCCGTACTCTCTAAAACGGTTTATAATTTTCTTCTCAGCTTTTCCTTCTTTTGTTGCTGTTCTTTACTCGCCGTACTTGGCGACCAGCGCCAGCGCACCGTTCTTGCTCACGATCTCGATCGGGTAGCTCTTGGTGGGGCTGTCGACGCCCGGGAAGGGAGCGGAGAGGCTCGACGCGTCCCCCTGCACCGTGGCGTCCACGATGGCCACCTTCGTGATCTCCATCGCGTAGTAGGCCGAGCCCTTCGCGTAGCTCTTCGCCTGCGCCGTGGCGGAGCCGTTGGCGGCCACCACGATCGACACCTGCTTCACGTTGTCATCGGCATCCGTGTAGGTCACCTGAACCGTCGCCTGCTTGCTGGAGTGGTTGCGGATCGCCAGCGAGTAGACGGTGCGAGGAGGCAGCATTTTTGTTGTTGATCTGAGGGAGTAAGAGGAAGTGTAAAGGGTGTTTTTTTGTTATTGAATTCTCTTCTTTAGGCAGAAAAAAGAAAACTTTGAAAGCAAGGCCTGGTGTTGTTGTAGAAAGCTACTGGTTGAATAGACTACAGAGGGGGAAAACGAAAGCGCAAAATAAAGAAGGTTGAAAGGCGGAAGGAGAGACAGAGGAGAGAATGACTGGAGTAAATGAGAAACGTTATCCTTATTCTGTTACTTTTTCGGATCCATTTTAAGGTAAAATCCCCCAGTTGTTTAAAACAGGAGCCTTCCAATCGCACAACTTTAGCCTTGAAGGTGCCTTGTCGCATCGTGTTCGGCAAGCATGCCAACACTTTATGTTCGCGTATCACGAAACTATTCATTTTTCCTATTCAGCTTCTCGATGCTGGTACTGTTATTGTTGTTGTTATCGTTTTTTTTTTGTTCAGGAATCATGAAAGAAAAGAAAGATAGAAAAACGAAATAGAACCAGAGAGGAGCACATAGATTGCAATGGCGGTTGATCGTGAGGGCAGCACGCAAGACTAGGAAACAAAATCCTATAGTAATTGGAAGAGCGCAGTTCAACTTTTCTGCGGGTGTTCGTTTTTTTTTTCTTTTTTTTTATACCGTTGGAATAGCAACGAACACACACGCATGAGAAAGAAGCACCACTCCTTTGCCTTCGTTGCACCTCACATCACAAACTCACCAACAGTTTTTGTTGCTGTTTGTTTGTTTGCTGTTGCACCTTTTTTTTTTTCTTTCTGTGCCGTTTACGGGTGGGTGCCCTCCAGCGCAATAACACCGCTGCGCTCGGCAATCGTGATGGCGTAGTTCTTAGTCGGGCTGTCCACGTACGGGAACGGCGCCGTCAGCATCGCCGACTCGCCGACGACCTGCACCGACGTGATGGTCGTTGTGAACTCGGCGGAATCCTTCTTGAAGGTGCGCTGCTCTGCCGTGACGGTGCCCTGCGGCGCCACGACAAAGGTGGCGTCCTCGGAGGTGTTCTCCATTCCGTTCGTGTACGTCAGGTTCACCGTCACCTCCTTCGTCGTGTGGTTGTGGAGGACAACGGAGTAGACATCCTTAGGCGGCAGCATTTTCGAAGACGGTTGGGTGGTGGGGTTTGAATGTGTGTGTAGGTGTGTGTGTGTTTCGAAAAAAGGGAAAAGAAGAAAAAGTGTATAAGATAAAAAAGAAAGAAGAGATGTGTGTATAGCAAAAAGAAAAGATGAGCAATTGAAATGAATGATGGAAAATGACGATCTAAAAGACAGAGAAAATTTAAAGAGTTGTTTTGTTAAATGTAGACGAGCGCAAAGAAAGGTGGTGAAAGAAGAAGAAAAATAATGAATGATTTGAATCGATGCGGAAGCTGACAAAAGAGAGACAGAAAATACGTGAGCTGCTTTACAAGTGCATGCTTTGATTGTTAATAAAAAAAAAAAAACAGCGGACAAAGAGACACAACACTCAAAACGTACCACGCATGAGTGCAGTAGTCAGAAAAAAAAAAATCTTTTCAAAGCGTGCTATAGAAGAGAAACAGAAAAGTTTTAAACTTTTCGAATTCAATTATCACCGCTGTCGTTCTCTATTTTCAGTACTCAGAAAAGAAGCTTTTTTTTATGTTATAACTTTCTTGCTTGTTTGTAAATCACTGTGAGGCTATCAACTAAACACCGCAAACCAAAACGTGTTCATCGCAGAAGATGTGAACACCGACAACAACAATAACAGCAATAGAAAGAAAAAGGAAACGGTAAAGAAATATGACACTATTTCGTTTTAAATACTCCAACCGCGTGGCAGTGGGTGTTGCTTTTTTTTTTAGATTAGCATCATTCCTCCTTTGTTCTTCTTTTTCTCTCTTCGACTCTTAACTCTGGCGTGCCTGCAAGAAGTACTGCTCCGCCATGGTCCAGTTGCACGTCTTGAAAAAGTTGGCCACGTAGCGCTCCATCACCTCCTCCGTGTCCGGCGACGGGTAGTCAAAGGACATGGCTGATACGTGCACGTTCAGCCCGAGCAGCGGGATGAGGTCGCTCCCGATGGGGCATGTGCCGTGGTCAAAGGCGAGGATGTCGAACATCTTGCCCGTCCAGACGAGGTAGACCCACCCACAGCACGGCTGCTGCGTGGACAGCGCGGCAAGGACGAAGCGGCGCCGCACCTCTTCCACCGCGTCCACGGTGCCGTTCTCGCTGTACTGCAGCTGCAACTCCTCCTTCAGCCGCGGCGGCACCGCCGTGCCCCACGGACGCAGGGAGCGGTACCAGAAGCAGTAGTTGAAGTGCTCCGCCGCCGCAGCGTGAATGACGGCCCGCGACGCATCAAAGGAGGAGCTGCGCAGCACGACGTTCAGGTTGTGCCCCTCCAGCTCCGTCCCCAGCGTGTGCGCGTTCAGCCGCTCCACCGCCGCCTTGTGGAAGACGTGGTACTGCACGTCGAACTGCTGCTTCGAGACGAGCGGGGCCACGCCGTGGCTAACATCGTAGTCGAGGCGAGGGAGGTAGAAGAAACCTTTGGCGTCGCGCTCGGCATCCGCGGCGGCCGCCGCCGCCTCTGTTGCGCGGAAAGCCCGGGTGACGGCGTGGGCGTTGGTCGATGCGGCCTGCACCTGCGTGTTCGCCCCCTTTGGCACGTACTCCGCGAAGCGCAATCGAAGTGAGAGACGCATGAGGGCTGCTATTAAGAAAGACAAATGTGTACGCAATTACCTTCCTGGTTTTTTTTTTACAAAAGTGTAGACTTTGTGAACAGAATACTTACGACTTTTTGTTGTTTGTTTGCTCTTTTCGCTCTTAAAAACAGACGCACAACCACGCGTCTGAGTTGAAGACAGCACGCGACGAGGAAGCTAAGCCAACGCTTTCTGCGTGTGTGTGCGCGTCTATTGTAAGCTCTCACAACACACGCGATTTCCTTGCTAATGCACGTTTAAAGAGAAAATACAGGAGTGCGAGCAAAAGAGAGACAGAAGAGCGAAGGAGAAAGAAAGGTTTTAGCAGCTCATTAGGAGCACCTTTTGGTGCTTGAGTCTTTAGGTTGGCTGGTGGAGCAGCTGAGAGTTCGACTTTTTAAGCATCAAGTTGAGGCGGCTCACCGCGGAACACCTTGCGTGGCAGCCGAGTCAAGTCACACATCACACCAAACAAGACAAGAGAGCAGAGGAGCAAGGCGAGCTTCCAACACATGCTCGTAACTCAGAGCTTGAAAAGTGCATCTGAAAAGATGTGTATTATTAAGCTTATTTTTTTTGTTTGCTCTGCGTTGCTTCAGTAATGTAGTAACTGTAGGAGGGAGTGAAAGACAAACAAATTGTAGTGCTCTACGAGGCTCTTGAGCGTGATTGAGAATCAAAATAATAATAGCAGGTGAAAAACAGCAGACGCTTGAGTTACAAAGAAAAGTGCGTTGTCAGCATCCAACGAATCAGAAAAAAAAAATCTGAGAGACAAAATAAAACGAAAGTGGGCTGAGGACAAGCCAGCAAAGGCATCTGCGCGGCCGTGGTGTGTAGTTGACCTAGCACTCAAGGGTACGGAGGATAATTCATTGTGGGAGGCAGCACCGGCCCTCTAAGAGGTGAAAGCGTCACCACAACTCGACCTGTGGGTGCTGGGAGCGCCTCACCCCAGCCCACCCGCTGCCATTCCGCACCTCTGTCCCCTTCGCCGTTGTGCTCCACCGCGTCGTGGCCGCCAGTGTCCAGCAGACGTGGCAGCCACTCCGGGGCGGAAGAGGAGGGGTGGTGAAAGAGGCACCGTGCGCCGTACGAGCACGTGCCCGTCTCCACAAATTGCCGGCAGATCTTCCGTTTCTTGCCGCGATGCACAAAACCCTCCAGCTCCGCCAGTGTGGCGGCCGACGACGACGGCGGCGGCGGACTTACTGTCGCAACACGGTCGGCTTCACCAAGCTCGAATGCCCGCTGCGTGGAAAAGGGGCTCAGGGGACGCTCACGAGGCTCCGTCGGCGGCAAAACACCTCTGTCAGACGCCTCACTTCGTGCTTCCGCTGCCGAGGATGTTTCGCTCTCAATCACGGGCGTGCCTCTCGGTGAGGTTGCCTCGACAAATGCCAGTGTGGTGTAGAAGACCTCTTCAAAAGACGGTGCGGGATTGCGTGCGGGGCGACCCGGCACGACTGTATTCACCGTATTCACCGTGAAGGCAGTGAGAGGCCCGTTGCTCCGCATGACATCACGCCAGTGCCTCATAGGGCGGGGCGGGTGCGCAGTCGCTGCCTCCGGCGGGGCCGTCTCAACAGCGCGGGGAGAGACAGGAGACGGCGTACGCGAAGGCTGGGCGGGGCCCAGAAAAGGTTGTTCCAAGCCATTTGCATCACTACCGTCACAAAGCGGATAGGGGGCAAAGTTGTCGCACTGTCGATACACGTCGTCGCGCTGCTCCGCACGTGCGCCTCCCATCGCCGCCTCCTTTCTTTTCTGTGCGGCGGCGTCGTACACCACCACATCCGCCGCCGTCCACCACGGACCCGTCACGATTCCCGTAGAGGAGTAAAGCAGTTGCAGCCAGCGGTGCAGCACTGCGGTCGGAACAGGGTGAGTGGCCTCCCACCCCGCCGTGGTCGCGCAAAAAGACGGGTGACCCTGCAGTCTCGCCCGCACTTGCTCGAGTGGGATGTTGGTGAAGTCGCTGAGGAGGTCGAGGCTGCGCGCGAACGTGTAGCTTTTTGTGAAGGGGGAGCCTTCATCTGTGTAGTCTGTGTGGCTCGTGGGGTAAGACGTGGTTTCGGCAGGAGAGGCGGGGCGAGCAGGGGCCGCAACATCTGGGCCTTCTGAGACAACGTTCTGATGCTGAGAGTTCTCCTCAGACATTCGTCTGGGCGCCTGTGTGCGCGTGTGTGCGTGCAAAGTGGACGCGGCTATCAAAACAACAAGAACGAAGATTGCAGCTCTTTATCAACGAGCGACAGAAAAAAACGCCCAACGCCCGCTTTGTGGCAGCAAAATGTCTGAGACATGTAAATCATAGACAAGAGACAAACCACCGAATGAGAAGACAAAAGCAAAAGAGTAAAAAAATTTTTTTTGATCGTTTCACCATTTCATTCTCTTTGTTGTTGTCGGACGAAAAACGTCACAAACACACACCGCACTTCTTTAGAGCTAAACGAGAAACAAAATGTTTTAGAGCGTCGAAGGGCCCTTCTTGTTCTGTGATTTTTAAAATACAACACTTTTTTGGGAGGTTAGTCAATTTTCGTTTTGTTTTTATGTTACATAGCAGACACAATTCGGCAATATCATAAAAACACATGTGATACAGCTTTGTCATGGACACACCTTCCAATAGAGAGGATCTACAAAAAAAAAAAGGTCTGGCACAAGGAGAAGTAGATGGATGTGCCAAGCCACGAAGCCGCGGCAACGTTCGCCAAATTGTCCCTCTACGCCTCTGGCAGCTGCAGATACGTGTAGCGCCCCTGGCAAGTTGCGTACATGTACAGCACAAACATGCAGTAGTAGCCGGGGATACACAGCAGCAGCGCGCCGATCATGACGCCGACCCCACGCGACTTCTCCTGACACAACGATGCCGTGCAGCCGACGCCGACCAGCATCAGCGCCGTCCCGATGCCGGACATAAAGAAGCCGTACAGAAACTGCTTCCACGCAATCCAGTAAAGCCGCTCCACGCGCAGCCGGGCACGGGTGGGGTTGGCAGGGCAGAGCCACTCAAAGAAGCGCCGACCTTCGTACGCCTGCGGAGTCCCATCCGACGTGCGGTAGAAGGCGTCCTCCTCTTCTTCCGACTCAACGCTGCGCTTCGCACGCTCCTGGCCGGCGCGGCGCAGCTGTGCGCGGAACTCTTCCAAGGTGCGGGGCTGCCGCTGTGTCTGACTCCGACTTAAGCCCTCGTTGTCCATCTCCCGCCATTCGGTGCTAAAGTCGGCGCCGGGATTGACGAGGACCGGCTCACCG